>PVJD01003598.1:124187-158954 GCA_004026545.1 Mormoops blainvillei
TTACTTTTCCCCACACATTCTAGGAGGCCACTAGCCACTCTTCAGAGATGGAAAATGCAAGGAAACCTATTTCTCATTTAAGGTTATATGATCTCTAAATCCCCTCTCAGTCCTACAAAATCAATCCTTAAAATATAACAACAAAAAAAGTCAGCACGTACAGTAAGTTGGACAATACCGGCAAAAGCCTGATTTTGTCTATATTGTTACAAATCTGAAATTGTAGGTAGGGGAAAAAAATACCTTAGTATCTCTAAAATTCTATAATTGGTTCCAGACAAAAGTGAAGGGATTAACACAAGAAGCTGGTCATATGGGTGGGCATATCGCACATTTACGTGTGTGCACACATATTACTTCTCAAGAGTTTATCAATATAGTAATTATATATTTTAAGGCGCAAATGAAAATACTGATTTGGTCTAATGTCCCAAACATGTTTCACAGAACTGCCTGCAACTTATGGAATGGCTTTTAAAATAACTTCTTTTTTGGTGTCTTTTAGTTCTTTACGATTGAACTGTTCCTATATTAAGCTATCAGGAGTATCTGGGACCAATCTAATAGTCAGGGCATACATTCTTTTAAACACATTCACATGACCTAGAGAGCTGCTAGTAAGTTGGATGTGGTAGTAAGGCCTGTTGTACCTGAAACCTAGGGCACAGCTAGCTGCTCTAAGAAGTACTTTGGATTTAAAATGTAACTTACGTTATGAGAGGCTTAAAACAGAACCAGGATTCAAACCATTAGAGATTTACACAGGGAGAAGACACAAATTTCCTTGACAAGGGTAAGAAAGACTGGTGCAGACAGTAGCTAGTTTGACACTCAAAAAATGGATAGACAAAATATACCCTAAGGAAATTTTGCAAAGCTTCCTGTACAGTTGAGGATGGTATTTTTCCAAACAGAGCAGCAGCCATTTTTTTCTCAATCCAGCTCAGTTTTGAGACCTGCAAATACAGAGCAACATCCGTTTTAGAAAGTATTCATCTTTTGAATGAATAATCTCTCCCCAATTGTATGTTTGTGTATGTATCTGTGTACGTATATGAATATAATACATGTAAATATAAATCCGTAAATTATTTATATGAGAAAAATCAGCTTTATGGTATTAATAGTTTACCTTTTTCATAATTCTAACAGACTGTGAACTCTGAAAGCACTGGTTATAAAACCATTTGGAAGTACTCATGAGAATGTCTGTGTTCAACTAGGGAAAAGGGATGGTGGTGAGGCATAATGTCGACCTCGTCTGCTCACCGGATTCGTGATTCTTAGATGACTGCACAGTATTTCTTGGCACAAGGGTGTACTAGTTACAAGGCCCTGGCTTTGCTTTCCTCCTGCCTACGCCATGCCGCCCCCCTGACCTGGAGGACAGCACCTCGGAAACATAAACAGAATGAGGACTGTCAACCGAGAGGGAATGTAGAGTGAGGGCCCAATATACAAACTTACGACCCAGGAGAAAAATTTTTTTTGCTTTCTTTAAAGCTTTGTTCATTTCCCCCAAATATGAATATTAGATGTTCACCGCAAAAGATTAAAAGAAATGAATAGTTAAAAGGGTGCTGATGCTCTTCCCAAGCCCATCATGCCTTCCGTCCCAATTCCGTCTTCTAGGTTTCTAGGTAGCCATTAACCTCTATTTTAAAAATTGTTCCCTCACTTTTGTACATAGTGTTACTGATTGCTATGTTTATTTTTGCTTTTTAGAAAAAAACTTTACAAAAACGTTATTTCCTTTGATGAGGTTTTTTACTTATTTTTTTAAATAATTTTTTATATTTCAATTATAGTTGACATACAATATTATATTATTGATCGTCTCAGACTGTACAACTTTTTCACTTAAATATTACAGTTTTAAGATTTTATACTGGTGGGGTATAACTGAAGTTCACTCACTTAGTAACTGTGAAATATTCCATCATTTAAACATACATCAATAATTTTTCATCCCCTATTTTGTCAATGGACATTGGTTTCTTTTCCATTTTTTTGCTCTGAGGGACAAGGTTGCTACAGGCATTCTTTTACATGCCATTTGAAGCACATCTGCAAAGGGTTCTCCAGGGCAGGTGCCGGTGTGGGTCATATGGTAGGCAAGTAATCAAATTTGAAAGGTAACACCCAATTGTTTCCAAGAGGACCGTGCCAATTTATGCTCCTACAACAGTGTAAGAATTCCTGTCGCTCCATATCCTTGCAACATCTCACACTGATATTTTAAAATTTTATCAAATGAGTGAGAAAGTAAAAATGGCATCTCTTTGTGGTTTTAATTATTATTTCTAATGTCAAGATTTGTTTTTTTAAGTTATTTTGTTTTTTAAGTTCTAATTTAACTGTACTGTTATCAGATAACCTATATGGTAGCAATTCTTTAAAATTTATTAAGACTTGCTTCATGACTTCATATATCGTCAATTTTGTAAACATTCTACACATGCTTGAAAAATGTGTATCCTCCAGTTGTTGGGTACATATTTTCATGTATGTGTATTAAATCAAAGTTATTAAATGTGAGGTTTCAATCTTTATGAACTTACTATACTTTTTTTCTGTCTGCTTGTTCCATTCATTACCCAGAGAGGTGGATGAACAGTGACCACTAAGTAGTATCCTTACCCTCATGTATTTTTATCTCTCCTCTATATTTCCCATTACTTTGTTTCTCTGTGCTGCATTCCAGGTAATTTTTTTAGATTTATCTTGAAGTTTGTTAATTTCCTCTCTAGGGGTGCCCAGCTACTGCTAAAATTTTCCATTGAGTTTTCTTTTAATGCCTAATAATATACTTTTTATCTCAAAAACTGTTACATCTTTTTCAACTCTACCTGGTAAGTTTTATAGTCTCATGCCTCTCACCCATTTTCCCCACTAGTTCCTCTTATTTAAAAACGAAAACAAAAATAAAAAAAACAATACATAGGTAGGTCGCTATTTAATGTCCTGTGTTCTATACTTCCAAAATCTAAAGTCCTTTTAGATTGATTTCTGTTCTTTTGTCGTTTTTGTTGCTTGTCATTCCTGATGGCTTATTTCTTGTATATCCTGTTATTTTTGATAGTGCTGGGCCATTCTGCGAGAGCTTCATAAGGTCTCCGTGAAGCTACACTTCTCCAGGGAGGACTAACATTAGCTTCTGCCACTTGTCTATGGCATGAAGATCAGGTTCCACTTGGCATTAAAATTTCCTTCTTGGGTGTTGAAGTCTAAACAAATAATATACATTAAAGTTCCAGACTCATGTGAGATTGGGTCAATGGTTTTTAAACCTTAGGGGAGTCTCCAAGACTCAGATTCTTAATACTTAAAATTGGCATAATAAAAACTGCTTAGAAGAGGGCATTTAAGATCATTATAATTATTAGAGCAGTTACGAAGGGTACTTGAGGTAAGAAATGTAAAGCCAAAGATACGTATCTGATGTGCAGCAGGTGTTCAATGAAAGCAAGCTTTCCCCTCATCCCTCATCCTCTTCAAGCCTCATTTTAAATGTTTCCTCTTTTGCTTACTCTTATTTTCTCATTCAGAAATAGCATTTCTCTTCATGGTAATTTTTGTATGCATCTCTTAGGATATATTTTCATATTCTGTTAATTTTCCATAAACTCATGTCATTTAAGACACTTGGTCTTGGACTTACCAGCCAACCTTACTTCTATGTGTCTCATGTCCCTTTCTAAATTAAGTTTCTTGAAGACAAGGACAGTGTTTTATTTATCTTCTGGCCAGTGAGCACACAATTTACACTAGTCGACTCTGAATGAGAAAAGTCCTCCCACAAGACACAGATTAGTGCACCAAGACAGGATACCGTGTGTAGGGGGCAGATGACCCCCCGACAGAGCACAAGGGAGACAGTGTGGCTGCTACACGGGGAAATAGAAAGGCAGTAAAGGGAGAAAATATACATGCTTATATAAAATCATATATTATATATAACACAATATGTAAATTATAAAATACAAATATACAAGCTCATAAAATATGTATTGCTTTTAACCTACTTCCCTATAGTAGGTACTGGATAAAACAATAAAAGAATAAATAAGTCACTGAAAATATATTATACAATCAGATTATATTCAAATAAGATTTATAGCTAACAGCATTCAACTTACAGTGTAACAGTATCTTCCCTTGAGGTAATACAAAAAGGGTTCCTCAGGTAAGAATTGGATTGCTTTATCTAGATGCTCCTGAAAGACAATCCCAAAGAAGTGTCATCTCCTGAGATTTCAAGGTAGTGTTGAATGGAGCTGTACCTAGTAAACTCAGAGGAGCTTTGCAATGTTGTTTCGTTCTCCTCCTCAATCCCTATCATTATAATTAATACAATTACTTATTATCAATTAATTCATTATGAAAAATCATTGCTCAGAACGAGAATCAGAACTGTGACTACAATTTAATAAGGCTACAGATAATTTAAAGCCAAAATGTCATTATAAATATAGTCACATTATTGTCTGCCCATGACTTGACTCGACTCAGAGGCAAGCTTACAAATACCAAATGATTAGTATCATGGAGGAAAAATAGCAGAACTAGATGGTGGCGGAATCTACTCCACTGACGCTGTCAAAGGGTCACACGGGAGCTGGGAGACAAAGCACTCTTTGCCCATCACTATGGTTACTGACCCGGAGGGTTATTTATTGAGCTATTGCAACTAGAGGCACATTATAAATGATATGCATTACATTACTTATTTCATTCATCTATCATGGTAAATTGGATTCTATTCCTGCAAATCAACACATAGAAAATATTAACTAATTAGTGCCAATCACGTTTACGGTATTGGTGAGCTCATGACCAACAGGCTAATCCTCTATCTTTGAAAAAATTATACTCATCTACTATATGACTTCTTTCGTGATCTGGAATAATAATAATCTTCAATTGCTCAAATAGTTTGATTCCTTTTGGCATAGCACTATTTGAAGAATGTCATTTCATTTAAATAAAAAAAGATAAACTCCTAGAGATTAATTTGTTGAATAATTTGATTTAGAACTACTAACGGAACAAATGCCTACATTAAAACATTTTTAATATCAAGAAATACCTTGAAGCGATATCCATAGTTGATTTTGTTTTGCAAGCCCTCAAACTCAGATACATAGCCACACAAAACCGCATACCTGAAAAAGATAAAAACAGTGGATATTGTGTGAAGTTTTAATCAAATACCACCAAATATAACAGCTAAAAAATGGCTCTGAAGCATTTATTAATATTTAACAGAAGTATTCATGTAGATGCAAAGGCCCTAAAAACAATGAATACTTGACAGTAACGTGAGACCAGTTTCCTCATCTATAACTGGGGATGCTAATACCATCTATCTCGCATGCATGCTGTGAGGGAAAACACCTGGAACATGTAATTGCTTAGAATACTGCCTGGTATACGGTGAGTTTCAAGAAATGTTCGCTGCTACTATCACTGTCACCAGCGATAAAGTCACAAAGAGGCTCTCAGAAAAATATCTAGTTGTATAAGTATTAAGTTGAGAAATATATGGTATCAACACATCCTTGCCTCTTTAATAAAAATAAAAATTTCATGGCCTCCTCTGATGTCACTTTGAAATAAAAATAAATATCATGACTAAAACTAAATAGAGTCAAAGGTAATTTTAGAATATGCTTTTTCAAGAAATTCCCCATGTCCTTCAATCCTTCCTTGGAAACCTGCGTTACCAGAATAGAGCAGCCCATGGATAATTTACATTTTTTCCCACTAGGAATACAAAATTTACATAAATAATTATTTGACTATAAATTGGGTGTTATATTTGTTCAACAATTTCATTACTCTAAAACATTGGAGATATATTACTTTTCACATTCAGGGTGTTTCTGTCTGTTCAGAAGTCTTTGAAGTATTCATTTCAAAGTGTTTCTGTCTTAGGCAAAATATTCATTTGCCTAAGTATTTCAAAAGTAGGTGTTCATTTTTGCTTGCACTGTCATAACTGAAATGAAACAAGTAACTTTGGGTGGTATTTATCTCTACTGTTTCTATGGGTTAGCATAACTTTCAAGGATAAATATGAAGTAAGCAATTTTCTTCTTTTGGAATAGTAAGACCATTTCTGGATGCAAAAGATCACATAATTCACATAATTTATGCACAACCAATGAAATGGCTACTTTTTAATGATGACTTTTTGATCTCTTAAAGTTTCAGTTTCTACATCATCAATGGCATCTGTGACAGTAGAAGCAAGAGTGGTGACTAAATTAACCTACTAAAAGTGATCTGAGAACTTAACTAGATGAGGAGATGCTACTACTCACAAACTGTAAAATCAGACTGCATTTCACATACATCTCTGCAGCCACCAGAGAATTTAGGACAACGTTACGGGAAAGACTCTCGAGCTCACTTGTGACAACTACTATTGTCACCTCCAGCCTCCCTATGTTTTTTTGAAATGCTGTCTTTCTGTTCTGTCATCCCTCTCAAAGAGTTCCAGAATGTGAAGCAAAATCCCATACAACTGCATCTCTAAATTCCCCATTTTTGTTATGGGTATTATAACCTATTTGGACTTAAAACCTTAGGCCGCTTTAAAAACAAACTTTTATTTTAAAATAGCTTGTGATTTACAGGAGAGTTGCAAAGATCGTGCAGAGTTTCCATATACCTATATCTGGTTCTCTCTACTGTTTATATCTTCCATTACTATAGTGTATTTATCACAACTGCACCAATATTGATATACAATATTGATACATCATTTTCACAATGAATCTACATTAATAAATTATTAAATAAACCCCACTTCATTCAAATTTCTATGTTTTCATCTAATGTCCTTAAATTTTGACACTTTTTCTCCATCCTTCCTTCCATATTTATCCCTATTAACACCTTGTTCAGTTTTTTAAAAATTTATTCTTACTGTATTTTTTTTCAATACCACTTATCTATCCCCTTTATATCTCCCTACCCCCTGCAGTCCCACACTGTTGTCCATGTCCATGAGTCCTTTTTCCTTTTTGCTCAATCCCTCTACCCTCTAACCTCCTCACCCCCCAAGCTGTCATCCTGTCCTTTATCTATAAGTCTTTCTCCGTTTTGCTTGTTAGTTCAGTTCATTAGATTCTACATGTGAGAAAAATCCCATGGTTTCTTTCTCGGACTGGTTTATTTCACTGAGCATAATGTTTTCTAGGTCTATCCATGTTCTTGCAAAGGGTAAAAATTTTTTCATTTTTTACAGCTGAGTAGTATTCCATTGTGTAAATGTCCCATAGTCATTTTATCCACTCATCTACTGACGGACACTTGGGCTGCTCCAAATGTGAAAATCTTTTGAGTTACTACTGCCATCCATCAAACAACCTGTTCATTTTAATTTGTGTTATTCTGTAACTTTTATAAGCATACCTTCTATATGTTCACCCTCTGACAAAATGACTAAGACATGGACCTGGAACTCTAGACTTATCTCCACACTGACAATGATATTATCAGTAGTTATTCTGTTGAATAACTGAGGCCCAAACCCTTCTGTCACCACGGAGAGCCCAGAAGCTTGCCCACGTTTCTACATCTTCTTCACAAGAGTTTTAGGTGAACTCGCCTAATGCCTTGCTTAAATCCAGATATACCAACTCTGGTTCACCTATTCTATCTACTAGCAAAGAAATTAAATAAAAAAAAAATCATGCCACATTTTTAGGAAAATCTATGTTGGGTCTACTTGAATGTTCTTATCCAGAGATTCACAGAACAACCCAACTATCAATGCTGGAAGCAAAGGGAGAGATTCTACGTTCACCGATCTACAGTGGTGGAATCAATCTTCTGTTTCTGGAAATGAGCCCCACTCAGGCCTGTGTCTAGACCTTCACAGTGCTCTTGCTGCGTTCTCTCCGAGTTGCTCCGAGAAAGGAAAAGACCCGTGACTTAAGAATATTGTTATATGAAATAGGTGCTCTTTTCCCTTATAAATAATCTGTCACTACAGTCTTACGTTTTCCATAATTCTTTTGAAGTCTGCTTCTTTAAACTCTAAAATAGTCTTTATCTTCCTATATATCACAAATATATATCGCAAAGTTCACCAGAGCACTTTTTCCCAAAGGATCATCACTTCTTTTCTGGCAAGCAATTCCACCTATGTCTCTGGGTGTATGCTTTGTTTTTCATAGTGTTCATCTTTAAAACTGTAACTTAAAATTTTATTTCCTAAACTCTTATACTGATGCGAACTCTGAAGACAGTTAATTCACAATATGGTTTATTATCACCATCTAGAGGTCGTTCTAACCACACGCATTCTGACAAAAATTCTGTACTTTACTGGCACTGACATTGAATGTATCTTTAATAACAAACATTCTTGTTTCAACAACTACTAAAACGACTGTTAGTTTCCCTGCAGCACTTCTGATTGAGCACGAATGCTATTTATGCTGTGAGAAAGCAGAGGAAGAATGACGTAATAGAATACTGAGTATTTAAGGATATAAGATCCGCCTTTGTTTTTCCACTTACTGTGTGAACACTGGTTACTAATCTACACATCACACACACACACAGCCTTGCTTACCCCACCTATAAAATGAAGTTGTTCTGTGAATCACATGATATGAGGCATATGAATATAATTTGTGAACAGTAGGCACACAGCTATGTAATATATTATTTATAATTAAGGTCAGGCCAATTTGGCTAACAAACTGCAAATCCATTGGTGGTTTTAGTCCTTTGATTCCAGAACAGAAATCTTATGTAGCCTTAAAGTTACAAAGTAATTCCATTCTGGAAAAGAAGATGAAAAACAAGTCTTTTAAATAATACTGTTTCTCAATTATCCCCTCAATGTTAATCTTTTATGATAATTATTCCTGAAGATTGCATCTTTTATTTCAAAATGAAGGCTTATAAACCATCGCAAAACCCTGTAAACCATGGGTCGGCAAACTCTGGCTGCAGGCCCAGCTAGCGAACTTGTTAGACTTTGGGGACAGACAGTCTCCGTTGCAACTACTCAACTTCATCGCCAGGCACGAGTGCCAGGTGAGGCTGTGCTCCAATTTAACTTTACTTGCAAAAAAAGCAGATGGATTTGGTCTGTAGGCCACAGTGTGTCATTAATGCTGGATGAATAAGAAAATGTCTCAACATGCTAACAAAGATTCCAGCAGAATAAGACCTATTCATTTCAATTTTATTTTAATTAATAATGGAATCGGTAAACCTAAATTTTACCCATTGCTTCTCAAGTTTTAATTTCTCTTTTTTTCATCACCCTAAGCCTCTACTATTCACAGGAATATGAACTCTTGTACTCAGTAGATACATTATAATATACTCCAAGAATTTACACAAAATTGATATTAGAATTTATTATTTTATCAATTGATTAGATTTAAATATTATTAATTATTATAAAAGCTGATACCAATAAGAAATATGTGAAACCAAATTAGATCATTACTGTGAGTGTGTGTTGATAAGTTTTAACTTTGGAGTTAAATCTCATGGTTATAAAAATAACAATTAGTTCACAAGAATAAGTATATAGAAAGATGAACAAAGGAGAAGAAGCCAGACTAGTGGACAAGAGACCGGGCAACCCGCTCAGGAAGAGTTAAGCATAATCTGTCCTCACGAGATGGATTTCATGGTGCTTATGAAGCCCTCAGAGAAGAGACAACATTTTCCCCTAAGAAAATCTGGAAGTTTACACCGATAAATGCCCTCAAATTGAGGGCTAACATCAAATGGACATTTTTAATGTGATTCTTCATGGATGCAGACACAGTAGGGGCGAAGAAAGAGGAGAGCAGAGGAAAAGCCACCCAGGAGTAGGAGGAGAGAGAGGAGGAGGAGACACAGGAGGAAGAGCTTGGTCAAGAGTAGAACCTGCGTGTTCTTTCTGGATCGAAATCTAGCTAGCCAGCTCCTGTACACCTCCAACGTCGCAGGAGATGAAGAGAATGTGGCTGGATCAGTATAAATTCATTACTATTACTATTAAAAGTAGAAGAACATAGGTACCAAATGCATATATATGTTAACTTATTAATATTATTGCTCTACAAATTAGATAAGAAAGGTAAAGTTGGCTATAGAAATAATAGCCAAGATCCTTATATACTGGGGACATTATCGTAAAGATATGTATGAAGATGTTAACTGCAAATTTACCTTTCTCTGAGAGTTCTGGCAGAGGTACCCCGGGCACGGAATAATACTTCATCTATTATGTACCCAATTTCTAAAGCAAGACACTACTGCCCATGCATGACATGCTAAGAAAATGATTCACAGGTTCTCTCAGGCTTAGCTCACTGCTCTCCAGGTTACATAAGAGAAGGCAAAGAATTCACAGTGGGCAAGAGACACGGGATGAGAGTTCTACGAAGAGAAGTGTTAGGATACTGTGGGTTCTGCCTCTCACCTTCTAATGGGAAAGGGCAGGGGGTAGGCTTACATCTCATATTAAGCCAAGTGACGGCAGCTTCAAAAGACCTCTCCTTATTTTGCAGGGGTCTCTTGAAGTTTAGGGGACATGAAAAAAAGGCTGACTCCTGCCCAGGGAAGTTCTGAGATGGGAACTTGTGGGTGGAGCTCCCCCTGCTTGGTGGCAGAGTAAAGAAACAGGTCTGCTTTGGGAACACTGTCTGCATTTCCAGAGTTAGGGGGGCAAAAATGAATGTCCTGTGGGACAAATGTGGCCCTGTGGAGAGGGAGCCATTCTGAGAGAGCTTTTGCCTAAGAGTGCTCTAGAAGAATAAAATAATCTTGAAGAAGGATGGATTTCTGGAAATCTAGGTCTGAGAGAAGACTCATAATTAATTTATTACTGTATCTTCCTAGCACCTAAAGTAACTGTATTGCTAGAGAAGGGGGAAAAAAAACCCTTAAGAAACTAAAAAATGTTGCAAAAATGCAACTACAACTAAAAGGAATATTGATTAAAGATATATTTCTTCTTATTTGTGCTTTACAATTTTATACATATGAAGGATTCAAAATAAAACATAATAAATTTTGCCCCATGGATGTTCACCTACATCCATCCTACTAATTAAATAAATATCCTTTGTTTGAGCTTTCTTATATTATAAATAGCTTTTCTTTGACCCACAGAATTTGTATACCTTGACTTATCAAGGTATAAGAAATGGTTGATGTGCTTTCATTCTGTGAAGCGTTCTTTCTACATTTCAGTTGGAAACACAGCATCATTTTAGTATTTGTTTTAAAATAAAATGTTATATTAACTTAGTTTTAATTAGAATTCATCAAATTCAAAGCCACTGAACTTGGCCAATTCACTTATGAAATGTTCAATGAAAGTTTACCTTAAATATATTTAAAATATACATACTAAAAAATACATGAGAATAAACAGAACAAGAACAGGTACTGTTATCTACTAAATGTATTTTTCAGTGAATGTGACAGGTTAAATGGTAAATAATATTTTTATATTTCATTGTAATTTATAGAAGCATATTAGAATTTTAAAAGACTGCATAAATTCTACGTACTTACCATAGATGACAATATCCATTCATGGGTGCTTTAGTAATAGCTTTTTCACCTAATGTTTTTCCTGAAAGACAAATGTACTTACACTTAGTTCCCCCATGTGAGTTGATAAAGAGTAGATTATTGAAATAAAGTAGTGGTTTCTGAAGTAAGGTCCCAAGACCAAAGCACCACTTGGAAACTTGTTAGAAAGCAAATTTTTGGCCACATAGGAGACGTACTTGATCACAAATTCTGGGACTCAGCAAAGTGTTTTAACAGGTCACTAGTGATTGTGATATATGCTCAGGTTTGAGACCTACTGAACTGACTAAGTGATTTAACCAAGTGCAAGAAAAGTCATTCAATTATTACTGAAAAGCATTAATAGAAATTATTTGTAATTAGCTAACATTTGTTGAGTGCCCTCTAAGTGCCATGTTATATGTGCCTCTGAGAATAAAAAGTTAAATAAGACACAGTTCTTGAATTCCAAGGGCTCCCAGTTTAGTAGGTAGCAGGTATAATCCTCTCCTCTGAAGGATAAACAAACAAATTATATGCAAAAAATAAAAGCAAGGTTTAAAAAGAGAGAGAGAGAGAGCACAGCAGAGAATAGAGTGATTAACTCTAATAACAGAGTAAGGGAAGGCTGCCCAGAGAAGTTCTCACCTAATTATTCACAATAAAGAACAGGCTCAGAACATAAATGATTCTCCCAAATCATTTTACTTCATTTAGAATAACTTTTAATAATGCAATAATTACTTTGAATAGAGGTTTGTTTATTGTCTTGAGAAATCTAAATGCCTGCAACAAAACTGAACCACATTCTTAAAATTTTCTGAAAATGTGGCTGTTTTATTTTATACCATCTCTTTTTTCCCCACTCCATTTTATTTTATTTTTTGCCTTGGAAAGAATATCCAATGACTCACAAAATGCCCCTTTAAGTAGTTGAGATAGACTTTATAAATGTTATTCTCCTATTTGTTAATTTGGCACTTTATAGTTCTATCCCTTAAGAGAAGTACTTGGTGTAGAAAGCGCCATAAACTGGAAAAAAATTTAAAAATGAAGTATTTCGATAATAACTGATATTACATTGTGGACATATATTAAAAGAGTTAGTGATTTATAAATAAGTGATTGAAAAGCATAAGTGCTTTTTCATGTGTAAACAATACAACCAAATCAACATTGTAGCTATGTTCTCAAATGAACAAAGAGAGTTTTTATTACACTACCACAAGCCTACAGTACAGGAGAATAGAAAGAGAAACTGGGTAGTATACAGCCTGGCTTCACAGCCTCGTTTATGTAGCTGAAGGCTCAAGGGGAAGATATTTCCATTACAGAATTGTATATGGTGACCTATTTGAGGCATTTGTCTCGACCATTTAATTTGGAAATTATAATAATGTCCTTTAGATATAAGGTTCACATCTTATAAGTAATACAAGTTATGATCAATCATAGCTCTTCAAAAGATGTACTGCATAATGGTATACGTCAATTTGAGTTTTATGAAAGAATCCTGCATTCTCCAGTAACCAAATCTTCTCTCAGATAATGATTTCAATATACTATCATGAGAAATAACACTCAGCACTCTTCCTCCCTCATGCTGAGTTCCAATGTCCTTCAATGGCTGATCTCAGCTCCAGTGTATTCACTTTGTCTTTACCAAGCACTTAGACCTGTACACTGAGTTATCATTGGCTGTCTCCATATTGTTCTATATCATAAGTTCCTTAAGTGTTGTACTGTCTTAATCATATTTATATTCCTCCTTCTCTCCCTCCTCTCCTACCCTTCACCCTTCATTTTAACATTGTTCCTGGACCCAGTACTTTTTAAATAAATATTTCTTAAATGGATGAGAAAAGCAATCCTTTTTAATTTATTTCAATATCTAAATGAACACATCTGAGGCTTCACTCCTTTTTCTTGGACACAATAAACTTTTTTCTTGTTTTGAGTATATCCTATTCTATTCTATGCTCCATTCTTGTCTCTAAATTTCCTTCAGTCTATTTCTTTTTCCATTTTTACCAGCTCATACATTAATTCAATTAGACTCCCACTCCATATAAAAATGTAGATCCCAAATAATTTTACCTAAGTGGAACCATTACTTCCATAGGAAAGACTTCCCCGCACCAACGCCCACCCCACCATCATATCCCTCTGCTCTACATTCCCTTCACGCCTGCCTCCTTCTTTACTAATATTTTTCAGCTTGCTTTTTTATATTTATGATTATTTGAATAATACTGCCGCTTCCAAAAAGCCATAAGCTCCTCTGCAGTCAGAGAATATATCTATTTTGCTATAAAATTTCTACCTCGAAATACAGAAGGAGACCTAATGCCCAGGGTAGGATTTATTCCAGGAATGCAAGGTTGGCACAACATTCACAAATCAGTAAATGTGATTCACCACCTAAACAAAATGAAGGATAAAAACTACATGATCATATCAATAAATGCAGAAAAAGCATTTGATAAAATCCAGCACCCATTTATGATAAAAACTGTCAGCAAAGTGGGAACAGAGGGAACATACCTAAACATAATA
This sequence comes from Mormoops blainvillei, assembly GCA_004026545.1. NCBI lineage: Eukaryota > Metazoa > Chordata > Mammalia > Chiroptera > Mormoopidae > Mormoops > Mormoops blainvillei. The sequence continues at coordinate 138,291 of PVJD01003598.1, forward strand.
AAGGCCATATATGGTAAACCCACTGCCAGCATCATACTCAATGGGCAAAAACTACAAGCATTCCCTTTCATGTCAGGAACAAGGCAGAGATGTCTGCTTTCACTTCTTATTCAGCAGAGTACTGGAAGTCCTGACCATAGCAATCAGACAAGAAGAAAAAATAAAAGGCATCCTGATTGGAAGGGAACAAGTAAAACTGCCTTTACTTGCAGATGACATAATAATGTACATAGAGAACTCCAAAAGTTCCACCAAGAAACTACTAGAACTCAGAAAATGAATTCAGCAAAGTAGCAAGATACAAAATTAATATCCAGAAATCAGCTGCATTTTTATATGCCAATAATGAACTAACAGAAAGGAAAATTAAGAAGGCAATCCCATTCACGATTGCTTCAAAAAGAATAAAAGAGCTAGAAATAAGCCTAACCAAGGATGTAAAAGACCTACACTCGGGAAATTATAAGGAACTGAGGAAAGAAATAGAAGAAGATACAAAAAAGTGGAAGCACATACAGTGTTCAGTGTTCATGGATAGGAAGAATTAACATCATTAAAATGTCCCTGCTACCCAAAGCAAACTATAGATTCAACCCAATTCCTATCAAGATTCCAATGACGGATTTCACAGAACTAGAACAAATATTTCAAAAATTTATATGGAACCACGAAGGGCCTCACATAGCAACAGCAATACTGAGAGAGAAGAACGAAGTTGCAGGAATCACACTGCCCAATATCAAACTATACTGTAAGGCCATAGTAATCAAAACAGCGTGGTACTGGCATAAAACAGACATGTACATCAAGGGAACAGATAGAGAGCCCAGAAACAAACCCACACCTTTACAGCCAATCACTATTCGACAGAGGAAGCACATACAATGGACTAAAGCTAGTTTATTCAATAAATGGTGTTGGAGAAATTGGACAGATAGGTGCAGAATAATGAAACTAGACCACCTTCTTACACCACACACAAGAATAACTTCAAAATGAATTAAAGACTTCAATGTTAGACCTGAAACCATAAAAATCCTTTAAGAAAACACAGGCAGTAAAATCCCGGGCACTGCTTGTAGCAATATTTTACCTGATTGATGTATTTCCTCAGGCAAGGGAAACAAAAGAATAAGTATACAAATGGGACTACATCAAACTGAAAAGATTTTTCACAGCAAAGGAAACCATCAACAAAATAAAAAGACAACTCATGGAATGGGAGAACATGCTCGTTGATAAATCCAATAAGGGGTTAATATCCAAAATTTATAAAGCACTTATGAAACTCAACACCAAAAAAACCAAACAATCTAATTTAAAAAATGGGCAAAGGACCTGAATATACACTTCTCCAAAGCGGACATACACATGGCCAATAGAAATATGAAAAGGTGCTCAACATCACTAATCATCAGAGAAATGTAAATTAAAACCAAATGAGATACCATCTCACATCTGTCAGAATGGCTATCATCAATAAGTCAACAAACAAGTGCTGGTGAGGATGTGGAAGAAGGGGAACCCTTTTGCGCTGTTAGTGGGAATGCAGACTGGGGCAGCTATCGTGGAAAGCAGCATGGAGATACCTCAAAAAATTAAAAATGGATCTGCCTTTTTACTCAGCGATCCCACTTCTGAGGATATATCTGAAGAAACCCAAAACACCAATTCAAAAGAACATAAGCACCCCTATGTTCATTGCAGCATTATTTACAATCACCAAGATATGGAAGCAGCCCAAGTGTCCATCAGTAGATGAGTGGATAAAACAACTACGGGATATTTACACAATGGAATACTATTCAGCCATAAAAAAAAGAAAATTTTACCCTTCGCAACATTATGGATGGACCTTGAGAACATTATGCTAAATGAAATAAGCCAGAGAAAGACAAATACCATATGATTTCACTCATATGTAAAATCGAATGAACAAACTGGAACTAACAAGAAAAATAGAGACAGGCTCAGAGAGAGCAGGACGAAAGCTATGGGGAGGTGGATAAGGTTTAGAGGGTGGAGGATTCAAGCAAAAGGGAAAAAGGACTCAAGGACATGGGCAACAGTGTGGTAACTGCAGAGGGGAGTGGGGTGTAAGGGGGCTAAATGGGAATGGAAAAAATACAATAAAATTTTTTTTAAAATAGAAAAAAATGCATTTAATACGATGAATCTTGGAACAGTTTACACTGATGTACTTTGATTTTCTTAGTAGATATAAAAAGATCAGTTTGTTCTCTTTGGTTAAATTTTTATTTGCCTTCAGCCCTGGCTGGTGTGGCTCAGTGGCCTGAGTGCTGGCCTGTGAACCAAAGAGTCGCATGTTAGATTCCCAGTCAGAGCACATGCCTGGGCTACAGGTAAGGTCCCCAGTAGGGGGCGCACAAGAGGCAACCACACATTGATGTTTCTCTCCCTCTCTTTCTCCCTCCCTTCCCCTATCTAAAAATAAATAAATAAAATCTTAAAAAATAATTTTTGCCTTCAAGTAAATAAATCTCTTCTCTAGAATTTCATATTGTCTATGGCCAGCGAGATGACTTACTGTGGAAAAACTGCCCCACAAACTGATGATGAATATGTAAAGAACAAGAAAGGGATTCCTCCCATCCTCCTGCCACTAAGAGAGAATTACAGTGCAGAAGTCAACGGGCAAGGACATCTACCAGTAGAAGAAATATAACTACAGAAGTTTGGAAATGTTTCCTTCTTGTAAGTAAAAAGGACAGAAAAAGAGACTGGAAGGAGATCTGAAGTATCATTACCTTCCTGCTCTTTCTTCCTCATGCTGTCTTAGACAAGGAAAGCTTAGAAAAGAGAGGACTTAGAAATAATAGAAGAATCAAAGGAGTCTTTAGTCAAACCACTACCGTGAAGCTCATGGAGATGACAGTGAAGGGACTTTTTGCAAGAAAGTTTTGCTATTCAGTGAGAGTAAAGGTGAGATATGTATGTATAAACAACTTGACATTCTGGCTGTTTTTCTTTTGTTGTTGTTATTATGGAAAATTTCAAAAACAAGCAAAAGAGTATAGAGGACAGTATAATAAATCATCGTGTACTTATCACTCAGCTAAAATAATAATCAGCTCAAGGTTAATCTTGTTTTATCAAGGTAATTGAAAAAAAAATTCAAGTTTGAGTGGTTATTTCTTTGTGGTGCCTAGAGTTCTACATTATAGGAAGTAGGAGGGTTATTTCAATTGCGGTGAAAGACTATTTTTGAGGATAAGTGTCTTCTGCTTATTACTGCTTCTCGAACATTAGCACTGCATGTCTCATCTTTCTGTGGCTTTATTATATAAACATTAAAAGCTAAAATTTGAGCTTTTCAGTTGCTTATTCTAATATACTCAAATATTTTTAAAGAACATACACTTAGTCCTAAAAACCTTTCTGTCTTAGACTATGTCTATTTTTCAGTACCAGGATATACTGAAATAGATTAAACATATTGGTTTTAGCTAAGATAATTTAGCTTTAATTAAAATTCATTAGTGTTTCATAGGCAATAACTACCATTTGAGAATAATCAATCTTTACAAAATACTTACCAATATTAGCGTAATATTTCTTTTCTTGTGTATTTGTAGATAGCTCACACATGTCACCATAAGCACGAGCAAACCGCCAAATAAACTCTATTTCATCTCTAAACTGAAAAGACAGAACTGCTCATCAGACTAACTCAGTACCTTGACCACACTATAAATGTTTTCCACTGCAACTTTAAAAAATTAGGTAGGTAAACTTGTATTCACAGATGACTGAATCTATTCCTGTGCAAATAACATTATAAATTAAAATATTCATGGCTATATAATGTGACTTAATATAGTGTTACATTTGGAACTTAAAACCAATTAATACTATCCAGCCATTAGCTCCACACCTATGTAGAAAACAGAATTGATAGGTGCCAGAATCCATACATTCACCCTGGGTCGTAGTATCCTTTTCTTATTTACTTTCTAAGTTATCTACTAGGAATACAAAGCTTCAATGAGCATTTCAGATAGTATCTGTAAGTTATTACAGGTCACATATACTCAAAGGAGCGGTCTTTTTTTTTTTTTTTTACCTAAATTACCTAAATATAATCCTCGAGATTTAAAAACTCCTAGATACTGTGTTCAGAGTTGCTAAACCCTTAAAGGTTAGACTTGTTTATGGGAAAGAAAAGATTTATTGCTCCTTGGGATATTGCACACGCTTTTCTTGGTGGTGGTGGTGGTGGTGGTGCCAATGGCAGGAATGGGCTCTCCCCATTCACTCCAACATTAAACACTGAAGAATAACCACTGATAGAAGTAGAATAAAATACTTACATTAATAATTGTTACATTAATAACTGTTATGTTAATAATTCTAAGTTAGAAAAAATATAACTTTTCTTCCTCCCCAAGAGTAGCAATGTGTCTTATTATTTACCTGTTATAAAATACTTATTAAATATAAAAATTAATAAAAATCAAAGTTCCCTGTATTTTGCCACGTATAATACGCACCCACGTATTTGTGTGCACTACACACGTGGGATTATTACACCCATGGTATGTAATCATTATACCATGTATAATATGCACCCTTACTTTCCCCTCAGAAAACTGGGCAAAAAGTATGCGTTATACATGGTAAATCTGAATACTCATATTTCTAATTCTCATTTTTATAATCTTAGAGCCTAATAAACTCTTATAAATACTTCATAAAATTTTTAGTCATATTACAAAAAAATTTTGCATCAGTCATTTAGCTTCTGTAAACTGTGACACAACTGTTATAATATGAATGGGATAGTAGGTTAAATAAAAAATTAAAACTATACAAACATGTTATTATCATATATCTCTTACCTTTTCTTTGTGGTCACAAAGTAGTTCAAAACTCTCCATCTTGCTGGACTCATTCCTACGTAAGTTATCTGCCTTCTGAAGTAGGACATCTAAATTTAATTCCTCGGTATATGTGTTAAGCGCTTTAGGGACTGGGAAACTCTGTTCTTCTGTGTCAGTATTAGCTGTAATATACCTAAAATTGCAAAAATAATCATCAACTCTCTTGAAAGTTACACTATAGTAGCCAGAGTGATCCTTTAAACATCATTCCACTCTTATGCTGAGACCCTTTCACTCAGAGAAAAAGCTCAGGTCCTCTCCACAGTCCACAAGGCCCTATGAGATTTGTCTCCCAGCCCATACCACCTCTCTGGTTCCTACCACTCTTCTCACTCATTCAGCTCCACACTGACTGCCTAGCTGTTCCTGAAACATGCTAGTCACACTGCGGCCTCAGGACCTTTGCTGGCTCTGCCCTCTGATGGAACGCTCTTCCCTCAGAAAAGCACTGACTCGTAACCTCACCTCCTTCAAGTCTCAGCTTCAATGTCGTTATCTGCACGTGGTCCATCCAGACCACTCTATTGAATACTGCAACCTCCACCCTCCAACCCACCCACATTCCCTTCATGGCCAATCTTGCTTATCCTGCGTGGCATTTCTTTTCTGTAGTAAGTATCATTTTCTATTATACTATATAATTCACTAATCTACTACACATGCTATTTTTTTCCACTATCACCCCCACTAGATTGCATGCTCTCTGACAACAGGATTTTTTGTTTCATCAAGTGATGTATCAAGTGCCTAGAAACAGCACTTGACACATAGTGGATATGCACCGACTATTGCTGAATGCTCAGCAGGCATGCAAATACACACACATATATTTATAGTTACACATGACGTTCTAACCCTTAGTTTTTAAAAATTCATGCTACCTTCCACATTTTCCTTTTTCTTTTTTTTTTTTTTAGTGGCATACAAAAAACAATGTTTTCATTTATTCAAAACTTGTTCTGTTCTAAAAAGATTTTAAAGGAGGTATGTAAGGATGTACAACATATAAGAGAACTAATCAGTAGTAAAAAAAAAATAAAAACAAGGCCAAATGTGAGTGAGGTAAATAAAAAAATACATATACTTTAAATATCTATATCCTTACTACAAGGGACACAAATATCTGTATCTTCCAGCAGCCAATGTAGTCACAGTCCCCAGTAAATACTAACAAAGATACAAATGAAACAAGTTTTTGAAGGAAGTGCAACTGTTTCCAATACCAAATAAATTTATTTCAAAGCCCTTGTAAAGAAGACATTATACGAAGTGATATTCAACTTCTTCAACATAATTAATGGAAACTTCATTCCTCCAGTTGCCCAATCAAAACACTTAGAATTACCCTTGACTTCTTTTTCTCTCCTAGCCAACAACCAGAAATTCCTCTTGGTTCTGTCTTCAAAATAGATCCAGAATATAGTCACTTTATCACCATCTCTACCTACTACTGCCCTGGTCTAAGCCACCATGCATCTCACCTGGACCACTATAATTATATCTCCTCCCTTTAGTCCTTGGCCCGTACAGTCTGGTCTCTACACAGTAGCCAGAATGGCCTTTTTTGAAAAACCTAATTCAGCCCTGGCTGGTGCAACTCGGTGTATTGGGCACCAGCCTGCGAACCAAAGGGTCGCAGGTTCGATTTCCCAGTTAGGGCACATGCCTGACTTGCTGGCCAGGTCCCCAGTAGGGGGCGCGCAAGAGGCAACCACACATTGATGTTTCACTCCCTTTCTCCCTCCCTCCCCTACTGTCTAAAAATAAAATCAAATCTTTAAAAACAAAAAAACAAAAACCTCTCAACTACAAGAAAAGCCCAGGACCACATGGTTTTGATGGTGAATTCCACAAACGTTTAAAGAAGAATTAAAATGAGTATTACTCAAAGTCCTCCAAAAAGTTAAAGAGAAAGAATATTTCCTAACTCATTCACGACCCTGACACCAAAGCCATACAAATACACTTTAAGAAAACAAGAACAATATTCTTCATAAATATTGATGCAAAAATCCTCAATAAAACACTAGCAAAAAAGATTTGAAGGCACATTAAAATGGTTATATGCCATGACCAAATGGGATTTATTCTGGGAATGCAAGGATTAGTCAATATATGAAAATCAATCAATGTAATACACCATAATAATAGAATCAAGAGGGGAAAACAATAATTCAATTGGTGTAGAAAAAAAGCTTTGGACAAAATTCAATACCCCTTCACGACGAAAATGTAGAACAAACGACGAACAGAATGTAGTAACTACCTCAACATGATAATAACCATATATGAAAAGCCCGCGGCTAACATCATAATCAATGGCAAAAGACTGAAAGTTTCTCCTCTAAAATCAGAAACAAGACAAGAGTGTCTGTTTTTGCTGCTTCTATTCAACACAGTCCAGCCAGAACAAGAAATAAAAGGCACCAAAATTGGAAAGGAAGAAGTAAAATTATCTCTTAGCAGATGACATGATCTTGTTTGTAGAAAACCCTAAAGGTTTCACAAAAAATTAAGGATTAATAAATTCAGCAAAGTTGCAGGCTACAAAATAACTTGCAAAAATTGGTTGTGTTTCTATACATTAATAATGAGCAATCTGAAAAGGAAATAAAGAAAACAACTCTTAAATACCATCAAAAAGAAAAAAAAAATAGAAATAAACAACCTCAGAGGTGAAAGATTTGTACACTGAAAACTACAACACATTGATGAAAGCAATTAAGAAGACACAAATGGAAATCTCATGTCATGGTTTTGAAGACTTAATATTGTCAAGATATCAATATAACCCATAGTGATCTATAGATTCAGTGCAATCCTTCTCAAAATCTCAACAAGGTCTTTTGTAAAGGTGGAAAAATCCATCCTAAAATCCACGTGGAAGATCCTGAATAGTCAAAACAATCTTGAAAAAGAAGAACAAAGTTAGAGGTCTCGCCCTTCCTGATTTAAAAGCTTCTTACAAAACTTCAGTAATGAAAGCAGTGTGTGCTGGCATCAAATCAGACATATATACATCAATGGAATAGAACAGAAAACCTAGAAGTAAATCCTAAGGTATACGGTCAAATGATTTTTGACAAGACTGTTCAATGGAGGGAAAAAAGTGTCTCTTCAACAAATAGTGCTGGGAGGAAAAAAAATAGTACAACACAAAAATAACATCTTAGCCCAATAACAAATTTAAGGGACATTTTATTATGACAAATAACTGAAAATAATGCTTTCCTCTAAAAAACTAATTATATTCAAACAAGTATTTTCAAGTATTGCCTGTATACATTGCCCATTCATTAGTTATTCTGATAAGTATGCTTATAAATTTTGTATATTATAATGGAAAAAATATTCACTCTTAAAAATAAAAATTTTAGCCCTGGCTGGTGTGGCTCAGTAGATTGAGTGCTGGCCTATGAACCAAAGGGTCGCTGGTTTGATTCCCAATCAGTGCACATGCCTGGGTTGTGGGCCAGGTCCCCAGTAGGGGGCATGAGAGAGGCAACCACACACTGATGTTTTTCTCCCTCTCTTTCTCCCTCCCTTCCCCTCTCTGTAAAAATAAAAAAAACCTTTTAAAAAAATGAAAATGTTAGAGATACTTTAAAAAATTTTTATTTAAAAATTATAAAATAAAAATTTTGGAAAAAATCTGAAAAATATTAACTTTAAAAAATAAATATAACAAATATACACATTTTTATGATTTCAGAGGTGAATTCCCAGACACACACATACATAAATATGTATTAAAAATATTTAGTTGAGGGGTATAAGGAGGTTAAAAGGTAACAGGAAAAAATCGAATAAAGATTATATATTTTAAAAAAGAACAAAAAAAAATTTAATTAAAACATGATTGCCCTGGCTGGTGTGGCTCAGTGGATAGAGCTCCAGCATGTGAATGGTTAAGATTGCTGGTTTGATTCCCAGTTAGGGCACATGCCTGGGTTGCAAGCCAGGTTCCTGGTTGGGGGTGGGGAGGTGGCATGTGAGAGGCAACCAAATTGATGTTTCTTTCACACACTGATTTTTTCTCCCTCTCTTTCGTTTTCCCTTCCCCTCTCTCTAAAAATAAATAAAATCCTTTAAAAAAATAAATAAAACATGGCCCAAATGGAATAACAGAACAAACCCATAGAAAAATAACTAAACAAAATAGAGACAAGCAATCTACTAGATGCACAATTCAAAACACTGGTTATTACAATGTTCAATGAACTTAGGGGAAGAACAGATGAACTCAGAGAGAACTTCAAGAGCATAGAAAAGGACATGGAAAACATAAAAAAGAACCAGTCAGAAATGAAGGCTATACTAACTGAAATGAAGAACGATTTACAGGGAATCAACAGTAGAGTGGATGGAGCCAAGGATCAAATCAGTGATTTGGAACAGAAGGAAGCAAACACACCTAATCAGAAGAGCAAGGAAAAAAAGAAAAAGAATCCAAAAAATGAGGATAGTGTAAGGAACCTCTAGCACAACTTCAAGCATTCCAACATTTGCATCATGAGGGTTGCTGGAAGGAGAAGAGAGAAAAAAAGAAATTGGAAACCCATTTGAAAAAAAAAAGATGACAGAAAAATTCCCTAACTTGGTGAAATAAATAGATATACAAGTCCAAGAAGCATAGAGAGTCCCAAACAAGATGAACTCAAAGGGGCCCACACCAAGACCCACCATAATTAAAATGCCAAAGGTTAAAGAAAAAGAGAGAATCTTAAAAGCAGCAATAGAAAAGCAATTAGTTACCTATAAGGGAGCTCCTATAAGACTGTCAGCTGATTTCTGAAAAGAAACTTTACAGGCTAGAAGGAATTAGCAAGAAATATTCAAAGTGATGAAAAGCAAGTACCTACAACCAAGATTACTCTACCCAGCAAAGCTATCCTTTAGAATTGAAGAGCAGACAAAGAGTTTCCCACATAAGAAGAAGCTAAAGGAGTTCATCATCACCAAACCATTATTATACGAAATGTTAAAGTGTATTATTTAAGGAAAAAACGATCAAAAATATGAGCAATAAAATGGCAATAAATACCTATCTATCAACAATTGAATCTAAAAAATAAAATAAGCAAACAAGCAGAACAGAAACAAAATAATAGATACAGAGAGTGTTTTGATGGTTGCCAGACAGGATGGGGGTTGGGGGGATGTGTGGAAAAAGGTGAAGGGATTAAGAAGTACAAACTGGTAGTTACAAAATAGTGATGCAGATATAAAGTACACATAGGAAATAGAGTAGCCGAACAATTTACATACATCACTCAGGGACATGGACAATGGTGTGGGGATTGCCTGAGGGAGTGGGGAGGGGTGAGTGGAGGGGGGGAAAGGTGGAAAAATTGGGACAACTATAAAAGCATAATCAATGAAATCAGTGGATGCTGTTGAATCATAGCTGGAGAGTGATTTGTACTGTGACTCTGAGAACCAGAATGAAGGGAATCTTTCCTTAACTGTCTTCTTTCTTGAATATCAGTGGCAAATTCATTTTTGCAGTAAGAACAGGAAATGAGAGCTGGAAGACAAAGGAAGGGTGCTGTGCTTTGTTGATAGTTGTCTCTGGCAACAGAGTTCCGACTGGCTGAGGAATTAACTTGTGTTTCAAAATTCATAAAATGTTTAATGTTATAGTCAGGAGAACAAGAGTTTATATATTTTCCAGTATCAGTGATACTTGAGTTTTTATAAAGTATTTCAGTTTCACTTGGATTAAATGTGTTGTCACTACTTGGCTGAGGATCAAAACACATAGTACTTTCATAACAGGAAATTACACTTAATTTAGGAGCGGAGGAAAGTCTTCGGGATTTAAAATGAAAATGTTCTGAGGAAGATTTTAAATCACCAAAGCTTTTTTCTTGAGAATCAAAGTTAGCTCTACTCTGTTCACTGTGAAGGGAAGCATCGCTTTTCTGAAGCTTAGCCAATAAAGGTCTTCTTCCACAGAAAGATGAACGAGTAGATGCATTTGATGAAGAAGGTACATTTTTACTTCCTCGAAGCAAACTGACTCTGCGAATCTTGGGATGGCTTGTTTCAAGATGAAGAGATACAGCTGGCTGAGTTACAGAAGAGGCTCTGTGGCACAGGGAGCCTGAAGTAACTCGATCCGCAGGATAATTTCGTCTGAAGCTCTGGTCCTGTCTCCAGCAGCTGGAGTGAGAAAAGTGTCAAATGAGGTGGGGGGGAAAGTGTCAATTCAAGGAGCAGAGGTGAAAACCTACCAAGCTTCCTGAGGAATAATATCCACTTTATCACTATAGAAAAAACAGAGGTACCCAAGAGAATGCCTAAGTCTAAATAAAAGATCGTTTCTAATTAAATGCGCATTTAATTGTCCTATCCTGTCCATTAAACCTTGGGAAGATAAACTGAAAGACTAAGGGGAGCAGGCGGAAAGGAAGCTCAGGAGAAACAGATGAGAGAGCACCACCGTTAAGGATCCCATGAAGGAAAAGGTAAAACTTGCTGTTTTAAAAATAATAAACCATAATATGTCTTTGAGACTAGTAAACTACTCCATTTAAAGGAGTTAGGTAGAATAGTTTATACCCTGTTGACTCATGCACTTTAAAATATTAACCATATGAAACAGAACCTCTCTGAAGAGGATTTCAGATAAATTACCACATTATCCAGATATTCCAGATATTCAGCTATTGTGGGAAACTAAAGGAAGCATTAAAGCTTTGTTTATAAATATCTCAATGCCCTTTAGCACATGAAACATACAGATAATTTTTTTCTTTTTAAGGGCTTACCTTAAACATTTTCCCATACTTTATCTCTCCCTTCCTTTCTAAGCCATCACCTTTAAGCCATAAAAGGCCCTGTGTAGGTGGAACAGGCCAGAAGACCGAACGCTTAGGTTGCGTGTGGAATTAAGGTGGCAATAACACAGAATGTGATGATGGGAGACTCTAGAATCTAATGACATCAGTTAGAATAAAATTACCCTGTGGTTCATCTTTTTGAAAAGCTCCAGCCACGTGACTGCAGAATGTGTGCTCTAACTTCATTATGTTTAAAGAGTCGGCCAACAAATGAAGGGATAAGACAACAGCAAAATGAGGGCTGTCACATAAATGGTGTCTGTCCAATCCTTTATCTGAGGCTGTCTCTTTCACTAGCTGCCCTCTATACCGCTAGCCTACTAACTCATTCTTCGTTCACTCGAACATGTTTAGCCCAGATTTTTACAGCCTCCAGTAATATGGAAAAGTGACTGTTACAAAATTTGATCCCAAAATGTACCGAGAAGGTAAAAAAAGCCTAAATGGCAAATGTTATTGCCCTCTGAAAGAAACAAGTGTCTTCTGCCTTGGCAGTACGGTGTTCCATTGAATGGCATGAGCCGTGTGCACAGACTATGGAGATTTGCTGGGTCACTGCTTATGACCCCCTGAGGCAGCTTACACCCACTTAAATGCAAGATTAGCTGAATTATTAGGAAAAATATACTGTTCTCTCCTTCTCCAAACCAACTTGAAGCACTATCCACATAATAGGTGTATGTGTATAGTCACTTATGACATAAAACACCTTCTCAATTACATTACTTTTTACTTCTCGATATCCTGAATATCCTCTTACCATTTCCTGTCTTTGTTCCATTCCTAACAACCTTCTTCGGGAAACCCTTGAACAAATTCCTTTCCTGAGATCTAAAGCTCTCTAATTCTCACCATACAATTGTCAGTTTGTAATTTGATTTTACCCTACATACAAGCTAGTAAACTAATCCGTTACTGTTGCGTGGATGTTGAAGACTCACTGTTCTTGGGTCAGAAACCCAGGACTTCATAACTCACAGCAAATCAAGCAGTGTGAGCAAAATATAGTTGTGCTGCTTCTCCGTGACCCCGGGTCCCACGGGGCAATGCAGAAGGCCCGGAAACTCTCACGTGCAGTGAGTTGTGTTACAAAGAAAGGAACACTGAGCTTAGGGAATCTACCACTTTTATAGCAAGCAATAAGTGAATCTGCTAACCCTACTTTTGGTCCTGGAGAAAAACATTCTCTCATTCCTCAAGGTTTTTCACCACAACCCTGTGAAATGGCCAGGACAAAGGATGATCACATAGGTTTTATACCCTTTACAAATATTAACTCAAAATGGATCAGAGACCTAAATATAAAATTCAAAACTATAAAACTCCTAGAAGATAACATTGGAGAGACCCTAGATCAATCTGGGTACGGCAATGACTATTTAGAAGAAACACCGAAGGCACGATTCATGAGAGAAATAATTGATAAGCATCTGCTCTGCGAAAGACAATGTCAAGAGAATGAAAAGGCACAATCTGGGAGAAAATATTTGCAAAATACATATCTGAAAATGGACTCATACAAAATATACAAAGAACCCTCAAAACTCAACAATAAGAAAATGAACAACCCGATTTAAAAATGGTCCAAAGACTTTAATAGACACCTCACCAGGGAAGATATACAGATGGCAAATAAACACACGAAAAGATGCTCCACATCACATGTCATCAGAGAAATGCAAATTAAAATGAGATACCACTACATATCTTTAAGAACGGTCAAAATCCAGAACACTGACGACACCAAAGTGCTGGTGAGGGTATGGAGCAACAGGGGCGCTCATTCACTCTTGGCAGGGGTGCAAAATGGTTCATCTTGGAGGTGAAGACAGCCACTGTGGGAGGCAGTTTACAGGTTTCTTACAAAACTAAACATACTCTTACCATACAATCCAGCAATCATGCTCCTTGGTATTTACCCAAATGAGACGAAAACTTATGTCCACTCAAAAATCTGCACATGAATGTTTATAGCAGCTGTCTTCATTTTTGCCAAAATTTGGAAGCAACCATGATGTCCTTCAGTAGGTAAATGGATAAACTGTGGTCCATCCAGACAATGGAATATGACTCAGCGCTAAAACGAAATGAACTGTTAAGCCATAAAAAGATATGGAGGGAACTTAAACGCATACTATGAAGTGAAGGAAGTCAATCTGAAAAGGTTATATACTTATGATTCCAACTATGTGACATTCTGAAAAAGGCAAAACTATGGATACAGCAGAAAGGTCCGCTGCCTCTGTTGCCAGAGGTTGGGGGGAGAGAGGGATGAATAGGCAGAGCACAGAGGATTTTCAGGCAGTGAAAATACTCAGTATGATTCCATAATGACTGATTTATGTCATTCAACAAAAATTGTCTGAATCCACAGAATAAACAACACCAAGAGTGGACCATAATGTAAACTATGGACTTTGAATGATTATGATGTGTCAATGTACGTTCATTAATTGTAACAAACACACTACTCTGGTACTGGATAATGGGGAGGCTATGCATGTGTGGGGTTTGGGATTATATGGGAAATCTCTGTACTTTCTCTTCAATTTTTTTGTGAATCTAAAACTGCTCTAAGAAAGTAAAGTCTCAGCTTTTTTTTTTTACATTTATTATTATTTATTTTATGTTGAATTTATTCCCAGGCCCACAAGCTTTTGTTTCTTCAGTTTCTTCTGGGGTATCGTTTTCTTCTGTGCAACCTCCTCTTCTGGCTTAGGGGCATTCTTCTCTTTTTCAGAAAGGACTGTCTCAAGTAGCAGGGAGAGCCCCTGTGTGGGTCCATCTGCCTACGAGCTCTGTACGTTCTGTGCTGCATCTCGGGAGCTGTGTTCCCCTGGATGTGCTCAGTGACCAGAGAATCTACATCTGCACCCTTAAGCTCAGCATCACTCTGCCTTTTTAAGCATGTGTAGCAAAAACTCAGCACTCTTTTTGGGTCACTGACCCCATATGCAGCCCCACTGTTTGGCCAGAGCACCTACTAGCTCCACCATTATAATGACAGAATGGGACACATTGCTTCTTTAAAGCGACATCTTTCAGATACTTGGTGGCTTTTCGAATGTGCACACCTTTGATGGCCTTGGCAGGTTCATGAGTGTTCTTGAAGTGAATACAAAGACTTGAACCTTTTAAGTTGCATGATTTTGTGCGGTTTTCTGGGTCAAGTGAATAGTGAACCATTTTCAGAGGTCACCTCCAGTGGTTTTCAGGAAAAGGAAGAGCAGAAGCTCCTGGGAGAATTCATGAGAACTCAA
The DNA here is from genome assembly GCA_004026545.1 of Mormoops blainvillei. Classification (NCBI taxonomy): domain Eukaryota; kingdom Metazoa; phylum Chordata; class Mammalia; order Chiroptera; family Mormoopidae; genus Mormoops; species Mormoops blainvillei. Next base: position 153,297 of record PVJD01003598.1, read on the forward strand.
TCTAAAGTCTCTATTAAAAAAAAAAAATCAAGAAAAAAAAGTGCTCAGCGTCTTTTCTTGAGACACCTAGCAAGATGTGTAAGAGAGGAAGAAGCCCAGGGAGCATGGCTCTCGTTACGGCTGTCTGTTACTGTTTTCCCTGTATTGTGAGATGGTTGTTGGTTGTTCCTAAGTTGCACTAAGATCCATGAGTACCATTTCCAAAAGGACATCTTTTGCGTATTAAAACAACAGATTGTGTGATGCACAGAAAGCTTCTATAAGAAGCATCTCTTTCCAAAATCAGGCCAGCCTGTTGTTGAACAGGTCCCACTTTCTAGAAGCAGCACTGTCCCACTGAGCTACCCCAAAGGAAATGAAGTTATGAGCAGGTCTCACTGCTGACAAATATTTCTGCCCAAAGGAGACAATAAACGAGGTCAAGTCATTCCACTCTTGCACCACTGAAGTTAATCTATGATTATCAATTTTTTAAAGAAAGTGTTTGTGTGTATGTATTTGGGTGATGGGAAAGAGGAATTCAGATCTGCCTAGACATCTGAAAGGAAATCACATACTAGTATGGGAAACATGAAGTTGTTTAATATTTTTCTGGATAGAGTATTTATCTAAATCTCTATCCCCAAATTGCCCCATATTGCTTATTTTTAAGAAAACCATAATTAGATCTAGCCTCCCCCCAAAATTATTAACCCCTCACAATGGCATGCATCTGAAACTTTTCCTTCAATCCATCCCCAACTCTTATTCTATCAGCTCCATGATCCTAAGCACCTTCTGTGTTCATCATGTCCTATGGTCACCTAAATCTCCTTTTCTTTTTGTAAACCTCAGCCACTCTAATCCCACCGGGACCAACAATACTCTATCACGATACGTCTCACTGTGCTCCATGAACCTCTTGTTTACTTGTAACCAGAACTGCCACTATTTAAAACTACAATTTCATCATGATATCTCAGCAGAGGTTTAGAAAATCTTCTAGAACAAAGCTTCTCAAACTTTTGGGTACATGAGGGTCACCAGGAGAGCATGTTAAAATGCAGTGTCCTGGGCATTACTGCCAGCAGTTGATTTATTGGGTCTGGGGTGAATCTGAGAATGTCCATCTCCATTAAACTCCCACACTAGATGGGATATTGATGCTTCTGTTCCACAGACCACTCTGAGCAGCTGTGCTAGAACATCTGGGTACTGAATAACCCCTCCCTCAGAGTAAACTGAAAAGGGCCTTTCGAGATATGTCACAGAAGCCTCCTCCATGAGCTGGGGTCCAGGAAGGACAACAGATGGTATCAGGACTGAATATCCTTTCTCTTCGTTCCTGGATGATAAGTCCCCAAAGAACCTAGATTATACCTGGGGAGGGGGAGGAAGGGAGAAGTGGGGAGAACTTTCAGTTTGACTGAGTCTTTAAAAGAAAAAGACTAGCCCTGAACTAGAATTGACTGAGTTAATTTGAATTGGCAAATTCAAGTTTTCCCATATTATCCAAAATAGGGCTAGTGAGCTGAATTCGGTTATAAAGTGCGTTTACATCTTCAGCTGATTTGAGTGTAGTGAATGTAAATTATTTAATCTATTACATTCATTATAGTTATTTGTATAAATGGCTCACCACATATACCCAACTGTGCAAAGTAACAGCAATGTAATCACTACATTAGCACCAGGTTAACTTTTTTTTTCGCACTACGATATTAAACTCTACCCATACAGGTTCGCTGTTGGTAGTTTGCTACTCAGACAGTGTGGTTATCCTTATGCGACTTGAAAGTAGAAACAGTACTTCTTGGGGATCACCAAACAATTTAGTAGGCTATCTCTAGACTTTCCCTATCCACTCTCAGTTCCTTTTGAAAGAAAGGAGATTGATTAATTCACTAGACAGTAGTTACTAAATGTAATCTAGTAAATATAAAGAAACAGTACCTCGTGAAGGGTTTGAACTGATCCAAAAACAAACTGCAAGTACTTAAAATACAACAGAAACAAAAAAGTGCATACTTTAGGTCAACAAGTACAGATGTGTACCAGCAACATTAGATGTGACGAATACAACAATGACAACATGGGGTCCCTGCCCTGAAGAACTACAGGCTCTGTCATATTGCTAGTGCTGCTTTACTTACTTGCCTATTTTACTCATCAAAAACACTAGTCGGGCCCAATTTCTTTATTCATAAATCGTTTGTTTTTCCTCTCAGAGACTATTAAATCTGTTCTTGGTTTTAGGATTTAGTGGATTACCCCATGTGAGGGTGAAACTGAATCACTTGGACATTCTCAAATTGTTCTGGCCTACAGTGCCCAATTCAGTAGCCACTAGTCCTATAAGGCTATTTAAGCTTAATTACAATTAGATAAAATTTAAAAATCAGTTCCTCAGTTATACCTGCTACATTTAACGTGGCCGCTGCATTGCACAGCACAACTTTAGACCATGTCCATCATCACACAAGGTTCCACTGGGCTGCACTTATTGTACCATTCTGATAGAACAGGCCACGCAGTGGCCACATAGGAAAGTAGGCCACAAACTTTGGCAAACAAGTACTGGCTGTCTTCAATGCTCACATGATGCCACCGAGCACTGGTAAGTTACTTATATTCTTTTTGTCAATGCAGTCTACACTAGCTTAAATACTGACCTCTATTGAACATGGTTTTAATTGTAATACAAGCCAAAATAATCACTTTTTTATATCTTGTTTGTAGTAGGATACAGGGGTGGGCAAAAGTAGGTTTACAGTTGTGAGTTTGTGAAACGGAGTTTATTCTCACATCATTCATTTATTATTGTATTATTTATTATTATTAACTGACTTTTGCCCTCCCCTGTATATGACTGGAAATGCATACTGAAAGTACCTAATTCATAGCAATAATAAAATAACCAATTCAACGTGGAAAACATCTTAAAAGAAGCTTACCCTCCTTCACTTTCCGCCTCCTCTGAACTATTACTCGTTCCTGAACTTTGAACTGCGGCAAGCCTTCTTTTCCTAGCTCTGTGCTGAGGACTAACCCTGTGAGCAGTTGTCTTCCTTCCAAGTTCACCGTGGACATATTCCTCCAGCTTTGGAATGGTTTCTTTGAGAATTCTGATTTCCTCTTTGAGTTCTTCCATATTTGTCAGTAACTCATTTAACTTCTCCAATATCTGGAGTTGCCTTCCTTGAAAGATTGCTACTGTTCCTTGGCCATTACGCGTTTCATCTTGCAAAGTCATTGAATCAAATGCATTACCCAGAGAAAGAAATTTAGGTAAATTCATTAATGTCCTTGGTTTACGGACCTTATGGTACCACAAAAGAAGCAAGCTGATTCCGGTAGTTCCCACCATGATGCCAAGTATCAGTTCTTTGTTTGTGGGATGAGGCATTTCTTGGGTTTTGTTTCTAAAATTAAAAAGCATAAATATAAATAAATGTTTTTTCCGTCGTTGCCCAAAACAAAAAATTAGAGCTTTTTCAAACACTGAAAGCTGAGACTACATCATCACATATACTCGCACAAAACAACTTGATAAATTATAAATCATAAGCTAAAATACATTACCTTTATAATGTATGTGGTCAGGTGGAAATATTTACTTTAAGGATATTACTCAAGTCATTGTAAAGTATCAACTCTAATTTAGTTTGTAAACTACACGACTGACTTGATATTTATTCTTTACTATATCTTTTTAAAGCTGTGATAAATAAACATAAAAGCATCATTATAAATTTCTGAAAAAAAACATTTAAGAATGCAGCCCTGGCTGGGGTGGCTCAGTGGATTGAGTGCCGGCCTGCAAACCAAAGGGTTACAAGTTTGATTCCCAGTCAGGGCACATGCCTGGGTTGCGGGCCAGGTCCCCACTGAGGAGCGTGTGAGAGGCAACCACACATTGATGTTCTTTCCCTCTTTCTCCTTCTCTTCCCTTCTCTCTAAAAATAAATAAATAAAATCTTTTTAAAAAATTTCAAATTATGGTTAACTGTGTCTGAACTTTGTATACAACTAACTAGTCTGTTTATTTCTGTCTTATCTGATCTTTAAGGAAGATTAAAAAGAAGCTCTCTCTTACCACATTGTCCACATTTGTATTTATATTTAGAGTGATAAACAACACTTTAATACCCCTGGGCTTTGAGATACAAGATACATTAGAGGGTTTTGGCAAGTCTGTGACTCAACCCCCATCTCTGATTTCTCCAACATGGAAAGCAGAAAGCTAACATATGTGCAGCCTTCACCTCCTTCCTTCCTATGACCCCAATTCCTCTGCTGCTTACATTTCTATTTCTGCCTAAGGTATGAATTTTTTCCTTTCTTTCAAATTTTCACTTTCAAAAAAAGCAACAAAAAGTAATTTCTTTGACTTTTTCTCCTTCTGAGATTTCACCTTTCTGCATGCAAGGACCAAACTCTGGCCCACCTTATAAGGCCTACCATATAACCTCAGCTGCTCCGACTAAGTGAACCTACTCCCATCCTCACTAGTTTGATTGTTTATCTCTGTTCCTAAAGTCAGAAGGCCATTACAGAAAAATAATTATATACAGCCTCCTTTCCTTCTGAGACTTTAAAAGGGCGATAAGTATTTAGAACTATGATATAGTAAGTTTTTTAAAGACTTTAAAGTTCCCGAAACTGTTTTCCTATCAATTTCCTCTATTTTTGTAATAAAAGTAAACAACCTGTATTAATTTTGTTAGCAATCTGGGAGAAATGGTACAAATAATGGTAATCTGTCTATTGAAGGAAATTAAATTTTTCAAATTTTTGGTTTGTTTTTCCTGACACGTTCTCAAGAAGATTATTACAGCAGTGCCACCTGTGATCCCCGAGATAAAAGGGAACAAAGGAAGTAAATTCTTTAATTTCCCCAGGGTTACAACTGGAGGCAACATCTGGACTATGGCACCGGAAAAGGAAAACCAAACAGAGCCTGGTAGTCTCACTGAGTTGAACAGAGATCAGAGTTCAGAAAAAATGAAGCACCTACGATTTGCATAGCATAGTAATAAAGATGGAGGTAGGCAGACATAGAACTCCAGAAATATGTACAGGAGTTGCCTTGAATCTTTCATTGAACACCAGTCAGGACATGCAATTTCAAGGGAAAGAACAATTACCAGGGAGCTAGCTATTGAGCTGAACCGTTCCTAAAGATTACACAGAATTAAGAAGTGTTCAAATTCCCACCAGCCAGAATGTACAGTGCTTATGAAATACAAGAGGTTTTCAGTAAAGAACTCAGGAGGGTAATGCCTTGGTAACCCTTGGTGAGGAGGCTAAACTAACCCTAGAGTTAAGGCTATTTAGACTTGCCCTAAAAGAGTTTTAAAATGAGCTTCTGAATTCACTAGTAATTTAACTGCCTTCAAGAGAAACAGAAAGCCCAACAGTTTTTAAAGGAAGAAGAAAAAATACAGAATTCAGCAACAGAAAAGTCATAATGTTGATCACCAATCAAAAATTACTAGACATCTAAAAAAAGTAGAAAAATGTTAAAACTACTGTTACAAATATGTTCACTATTTCATATAAATATTTAAAATATGTTAAAAGAACTCATAAACATGATGAAGATAGACGGTATTGAGCAGAATCAAACAGAACTAAAGATAAAAAATAAAATATCTGAAATTAAATTCTACTGAATGA
>PVJD01003599.1:0-158867 GCA_004026545.1 Mormoops blainvillei
TGCTGATCCCAACCTGTGATGCTGAACTGTGGCTGGCTCGCGTTAGCATGAGGGCACCTGGCATAGCTTTTTGTTTTTTCTCCCCGATTCAACCTTTAACTGAAAAGTCTCCATCAACATTTCCTGACGCCGATTCTCTCCCCACCCCTTAAATTGCCACTGGCTCCAGGAGCTGATCTGGGAATCAAGCCTTCCCCACTTGAGCAGTCTGAGGGAAGCAAGGCCTGAAACGATCTGGGAGGTCATCCCAAGGGCTGGCATGCATGGTGTCCTGGCTCCGACCAGGGCAGCCAGGTGCAAGGTGGGCACAGGGCTTGGAGCAGGGAAGACAGCAGAGTCAGCAAGCCCAGGTGCGTGGCAGGAATGGCTGATTGCCTTGTGGGCTGGCGGAGTGGAGCTCTTCCATGCCCAGCTGGGAGCTGAGGGCACGGAGAAGAGCTCTAGGACCGTGGTGTTGGCTGAGCTTGGCCAGTGCCCAGTGCGCCTGGCAGGCCCAGATGGAAATCTTCACCCAGAGGAACAAAGCATGAGATAAGCTTGTGGTGGAAGAAAGCTATCATTCTCAGTCCAAATTATGCAATTAGAGGGAGACACAAAGCTGATCCAGTGGAACTTGAGGCTGGTGAAGCGCTGGCAAATCTGAGGCAGCAATTTGGGCCTGAACCTTGTTTACTTTTTAGAGAAGTGATCCCTGGGGAAAGCAGTCTGTGGCCAGAGTTTTAGCGAAATCAGGGTTGACTCAGGTTTAGACCAGAGACTGAAACACTTGGTGTTCTTTCCTCCCCCTCCCCCGCTGTTTTCTTCTGGATTTTATTTAAATAAGCTGCGTTTAGTAGAAGGAGACTTACAAATAGGCAAATTCTTGCTTTTTTAAACTTAGTCGTATTGGCTTCACCAGGAGATGAGGATGACTAAAAATTGAGCATTGTAGCTTTTATAAATGTGTTATTCAGGGTGCTCCAGAGAAACAGAACCGATAGGATGGATGAATATAGTGTTAGAGCTACATAGCTAGCTAGCTAGAGAGCTGTAGCTATACCTACGAATCTAGGTAAAGAGATTTATTGTAAGGTGTTGGCTCATTCGATTATGGAGTCAGGGAAGTCCCACAATCTACCGTCTGCAGGCTGGAGACCCAAGAAAGCCAGCGATGTAGTTTGAAGGCCAGAGAGCGCATGGCGTGGATGCCAATCCAGGTTGGAAGGCCTGAGAACCAGGAGTGCTGAGGAGCAGGCGAATATCCACGTCCTGGCTCAGCAGTCAGCCTTCTTCCACCCCGTGACCTCTTCCGGCCCTCAGTGGGTGGGGCGATGCCCGCCTGCGCCGGGAGCGTCCGTCTGCATCACTGAGTTGAGTCCACCGATTCAAATGCTGATCTCTTCCATAAACAGCCCCACAGACACACCAGGATATAGTGTTTAAGCAGCTTTCTGGTCACCTATGTCCCAGTCAAGTTGACTCATAACTTTAACCATCACAGTGAATGATGTATTGGGATACCCTGCGTTGGGGTAAACCAGCCCTCTGTGGGAAGAAAATAAGCCCTCATTTGTGTCATTTGCTGATTTCTGTGGCGTGACCATTCCTACCGTGACAAATTTTAAACTACCGACATGAAATCGCTGAGCTGAGAAAACAGGCTCACAATTGGCTCTCACAAGTCTGTACGATCTGGATCCAGCATATGATGGGCTGGAAGCAGACGCTGGAGACCAAATAAAAGGCGTTTAGGTTAGTTATTTGTGCACTGCTTTCCTAGACTGGGATGGAAGGACTAATTCTGGGGCCTGTATTTTTGTGGTAGGTGTTTTGGAATATTTTATAAAACTACACCACCCTTCCTGGTTCTAATACTAATATCTGTGGATTTGGTGAATCCAGTCCCACCTCTCACGTGAAAATTTACATCAAATCAAACACTCCTCAAACTGGAGAAGATCCAACCCATGCATTTCGAAATCAGGAAATGAAGGCTCAAAATGAAGTGACTTGTCTGTGATCCAGGGCATGTTCTGGAGGAAACTGAAACTAGAGTCTAGTTCTCCTGACTTTATTTTGTGTGTGTGTGTGTGTGTGTGTATGTGTGTGTGTGTGTGTCTACACAAGAAACTGATCATTTTGTTTGTTCCTGCAGAGGAAATAAGAATGGCTAGGGGATTCGGGTAGGACTTTTCAGTGTACTTGCTTTGCTACCTTTGGGGATCATGTGAATGTATTACTAACTCAAAAAATTAAAAGTTCTCGCTTTTTGTTTACCATAGTTTGAGTTGGGTTTTCTAGAATTTGCAACCAAGGAATCCTGATTGAGATATCTTTTCAGCTATATACAGGTGTGGGCAAAAGTAAATTTACAGTTGTGAGTAGATGAAACACAGAGTTTATTCTTGCTTTATTATTTATTTATTTATCGTATGTTTATTATTATTAACCTTTTATCCATGCCTGTATATTTAGTTTGTTTCTATTAACGAGGCAAGTGTCTGTTTCTCACATATGAAATTCTGTTACTTCTTTTCACTTCCTTAATTTCTCTGTGTTTCCACCTGCTTCCTCGTGCTCTTTATTAAAGGGTACAGGTAATTAAATGGAATTTCACTGTGGGGAACCTTAATTATATGCTAAATGTGACTTTCCTTGCGGTCCAGGAGGAAAGCAGTTAGAAAGGGAAGCCTTCCCAAGGGATGCCCTCAGTGGCATCTCCCAGTTCCTGACCACTTCCCAAAGCGTTTCATCTCGGTAGCTTTCCAACATGTGGGCATCTCCACCCACCCAGAGGGTGCGTTGCAGTCCCTTAGTTACCTGACCAGGGCCCCCGGAATACAAGCTCTCCGTAGCGTTCCTGCTCCGCAGTTAGCCTGATGGCTAAGAGAATCCCAGGGCGTCAGATAGCCCCAAGTTCACGAGCCTGGCTCCATCACTTACTAGTCGCGTGAGGGGGAAGAAGTTAGCCCATCTGGCCCTATTTTGTTCATCTGTGAAATGGGGTTCCATACTGTATTTGCAAAATCCTTGCTCCGAGATGGTTGAATGGATTCAGTGAGATAACTTAGGAAAAGCGCTTAACCCAGAGCCTGGTGCAGAGTAAGTGACAGCCCAGCATCACACACGGTGAGGCCTCTCCACGTGGGTCACAGGTCACTGGGCATGGCTCTGTATCCATATGGCAGTTGTCTGCCAGTCAAAGCACAGCTCTTCCATGGTGCTGAGCATCTTTGTAATAACATGCTGCGCTTGGCCTAGCCTTCACTTTCTCCATCTCACAATACCCTTTTCAGGAAAGAACTAATTGGTCAGCCTCCGCGAATTAAGATATTCAACATTTAATTTAGTTCTACATTATAAAGGACTAAATGTCTCCCAGGAGCTCTCTGATATCTGGAGAAGTATTTTTCTTTTGAAAGTGAACCATTTTGTTCTCTGAATACCCTGAGGTTTCCTATTCATGAAGCGTTTCATTTTTTATTCAATAATTAAAATCTAGGTTCTATTTCAATGGTTAAAAAAAAAAAAAGGAGGGGTTTCTATACCTTCTTTTTAAAATTGAGATACAATTGACATATAACACTGCATTAGTTTTAGGTGCGTAACATAATTATTTGTTACATATTTGATACATGTAACAAATACATATTTGATATACATATTTGATATATGTATATATTGTGAATGATTACTACAGTAAGTTAACATTCAAACTATACGTAGGTACGAAGTTTTATACTGTGATGAGAATTTTTAACTCTCTTAGCTGCTTCCAAATACATATACCAGCACATTATTGTTAACTATAGTCATTGTGCCACACATTACATTCCCAGGTCTTATTTATCTCATAACTAAAAGTTGGTGCCTTGATCCACCTTCACCCATTTTTGCCCACCCAATACCTGCCAGTGGTCACCACCAATCTGTCCTGGGTATCTGTAAGTTCAGGATCGCTTTTAGAATCCACGTATAAGGGAGATCTTGCAGGACAGTTATGCATCACTTAATGAGAGGGATATCTTCTGAGAAATATGTCCTTAGACAGTTTTGTCATTGTACACTTACACAAACCTAGATGTTACAGCTCCCGCACTCCCCGGCTGTACAGCACAGCCCGTTGCCCCAGGCTACCAATCTGTACGGCGTATTACTGTAGATAATTGTAATGCATTGCACTGCCATGCCAAAATGGCTTTGACATCTCTAGACCATAGGAATTTTTCAGCTCCTTTGTAATCTTATAGGACACCATAGTATACGAGGTCCATTGTTGACTGAAACGTTACATGGAGCCTAAGTGTATTTCTCTTTCTCTGATTTATTTTGCTTAGTGTAATGCCCTCAAGTGTCCACTCATATTGTTGCAAAATGGCAGGATTTCCTACTTTTTTATGGTTGAATAATATTCCAGTTCATGTGTGTGTATGTGTGTGTGTAGCACATTTTATTTACCCGTTTGCCAGTCAATGGACACCGAGGTAATCTCCCTCCCTTGGCTGCTGTAAATAATGCTGCAGTGAACAACGGGGTGCAGATACCTTTTCAAGATAGCAATTGAGTTTCCTTCGGAGAACTGCCCAGACGTGGAATTGCTGATTCACACGGTAGTTTTATTTTAAATTTTTTTGAGGAACCTCCATACTGTTTTCCTTAGTGTAATCTATTGAGTTGTTTGAGTTCTTTTATATAGTTTGGATATTAAACCATTATCAAATATATAATTTGCAAATATTTTTCTCATTCAGTAGATTGCTTTTTATTTTTGTTGATGGTTTCTTTTGCTGTATTTCACATTTTAGTTTGATGTAATCCCCTGGTTTGTATCTGCTTTCATTGCCTTTGCTTTTGGGGTCAAAACCGAAAAAGAACATCATTTCCAAGAGTGATGTCAAGGAGCTTACTCCCTATGTTTTTTTTCTAGGAGCTTTGTGATTTCGGGTTTTATGTTAAAGCCTTTGATTTTATTTTGAGTTGGTTTTTGTGTATGGTGTAAGATAGTGGTCCAGTTTTATTCTTTTGCATTTGGCTGTTCAGTTTTCTCAAAACCGTTTATTGAAGAGACTGTCCTTGGACCATTGTATACACAATACTTGGCTCCTTTGTTGTAAATTAATTGACTATGTATGTGCAGGTTTATGTCTCAGATCTCTGTTCTGCTGATCTCTGTGTCTGTCTCTGCCAATACCAAACTGTTTTGATTACTATATCTCTATACTATAGTTTGAAATCAGGAAGTGTGATGCCTCCAATTCTGTTTTTCTTTTTACTCCCTAGACTTCCAGGGCCAAGATACTGCTTGGGCACTAAGAAGTGAAAACTGGGGAGCCTCTGAGCACCAACTTTTGGCTCTGCGCTTCCTTCCCAAATCAAGAGCCCTAAGGGTTTATTTCTCTTTGCTTGCTTTGTCTGCTGGTGCCCATACAGCACCATTCATTCAACTCAATTTATTTTATTTTAAAATTTCAATTAACTTTATTTTTACATATATTAACTTTTTTTTCTTTAAAAAAAATGTATTTCTATCCACCACACCCTCCCCTTCGGCAACCATTAGCTTGTTCCCTATATCTGGCCAGTTTCCATTTTGTTTTGTTCATTTTTTTTTTTTTTTTACTCCACAGGTAAGTGAACTCATATATTTGTGGTATTTATCTTTAACTTATTTTACTTAGCAAAATAGACTCCAGGTCCCTTTATTTTGTCACAAATGGCAAAATTTCATCCCTTTGGTATTGCTGACTAATATTCCATTGTGCGTATAGATAGATAGACAGAGATGGGCATCTAGGTGGCTTTCATATTTTGGCTGTTACTAGTAATGCCGCAGTGCCCATAGAGGTGCATGCATCTTTTCAAATTGTTGTTCTTGCTTTCTTCGCATAAATACCCAGAATTGGAATTGCTAGAACATATGGCAGCTCTATTTTAAATTTTTTGAGGAAACTCCATACTGTTTTCCATAGTGGCTACACTAATTTACAAACCTTCCAACAGTTCATAAGAGTTCTCTTTTCTCCACATCCCCGCCAGCACTTGTTATTTGTTGATTTATTGATGATAGCTATTCTAACAGATGGTTTTAATTTGCATTTCTCTGATGATTAGTGATGTTGAGCATCTCTTCATATGTCTGTTGGCCATCTGTATGTCCTCTTTGAAGAAATGTCTATTCAGGTTCTCTGCCCGTTTTTTAATTAGATTGTTTGGTGGTGTTTTTTTTTTTTCTTTTCTTTTTAGTGTTAAGTTGTATGAGTTCCTTATATATTTTGGATATTAACCCCTTATCGGATGTATCATTGGCAAATATCTCATTTCATTCAGTAGGTTGTCTTTTCACTTTCTTGATGTTTTCCTTTGCTATGTAAAAGCTTTTCAGTTTGATGTAGTTCATTTGTTTATTTTTTCTTTTGTTTCCCTTGCCTGAGGATACATATCCAAAAATATACGTATTGCTAAGAGTGATGTCAAATAATTCAGTACCTATATTTTCTTCTAGGAGTTTTATGGTTTCAGGTCTTACATTTAAGCCTATAATCCAGTTTTAGTTGTTTTTTTATATGATGTAAAAAAGGTGTCCAATTACATTTTTTTGCATGTATCTGTCCAGTTTTGCCAACACACTTATTGAAGGGACTATTTTTACCCCATGGTATATCCTTGCCTCTTAGGTTGTAGATTAATTGACCATATAAGTGAGAATTTATTTCTGGGCTCTTCATTCTATTCCACTGCTCTATACATCTGTTTTTATACCAGTACCATACTATTTTGATTATTGTAGTGTATAGTGTAGTTTGATATCAGGGAGTATAACACCTCCCACTTTGTTCTTCCCAAAATTTCTTACACTATTCAGGATCTTTGTGGTTCCATATAAATTTTAGGATTAGTTCTAATTCTGAGAAGAATGACATTAGTATTTTAATTGAGATTGCATTGAATTGGTGTATTGCTTTAGGTAATAAGGATATTTTAACAATATTAATCCTTCCAATCCATGAGCAAGATATATCCTTCCATTTATTTGTATCTTGTTTAATTTCTGTCTTCAGTGACCTATGGTTTTCAGAGTACAGGTCTTTCATATCTTTGATTAAATTATTCTTAGGTATTTTATATTTTTTTAGTGCAATTGAAAATGGGATTTTTTAAAATTCTCCTAATTGTTATTGGTATAGAGAAATGCAACAGGTTTCTGTATATCAATTCTGTATCCTGCACTTTTATTGAATTCATTTTTTAAATCTATTAGTTTTTGGTGGCGTCCTTAGGATTTTCTATATGTGGTATCATTTTACTGCAAATAGGAGAGTTTTACTATTCCTTTTCAATTTGGATGCCTTTTATTTATCTGTTTTTTCCAGATTACTGTGGCTATGACTTCCAATGTCACATTGAACAGAAGTGATAGCAGGCATCCTTGTCTTGGTCCTAACCATAGAAAAAAAGGTTCCAACTTTTCATCTTTGAGTGTGGTTTAGCCATAGATTGGTCATGTATGGCCTTTATAATGTTGAGATATGTTTCTTTATACAATTTTGTTGAGAATTTTTATCATAAAACAATGTTGAACTTTATCAGATGCTTTCTCTGCATCAGCAAAATATATGGCTTTTATCCCTTATTTTGTTAATGTGATGTGTCATGTTGATTGGTTTGTGGATGTTGAACCATCCTTGCGTCCCTGGGATGAATCCCACTTATCATGGTGTATAATCCTTTTAATATATTCTTGAATCCGGTTTACTAATATTTTGTTGAGAATTTTTGCATCTGTGTTCATCAAGGATATTGACCTGTAATTTTCTCTTTTTTTAAAGTATATTTTATTGATTGTGCTGTTACAGTTGTCCCATTTTTTTCCTACTCTTTATTCCCCTCTGCCTGCACCTGCCTCCCACCAGTATTACTCCCCACCTAGTTCATGTCCATGGGTCATACATATAAGTTCTTTGGCTTCTTCATTTCTTACACTATTCTTAACATTCCACTGCCTATATTGTACCTACCACTTATGCTTCTTATTCCCTGTACCTTTTCCCCCGTTCTCTCCCTGCCCCCTCCCCACTGATCTCTCTCCATGAGATCTCCATTTCTGTGATTCTGTTCCTGTTCTAGTTTGCTTAGTTTGTTTTTGTTTTTGTTTTTTAGGTTCAGTTGTTGATAGTTGTGAGTTTGTTGTCATTTTACTGTTCATAGTTTTGATCTTCTTTTTCTTAGGTAAGTCCCTTTAACATTTCATGTAATAACGCCTTGGTGATGATGAACTCCTTTAACTTGACCTCACCTGAGAAGCACTTTATCTCCCCTTCCATTCTAAATGATAGCTTTGCTGGATAGAGTAATCTTGGATGTAGGCCCTTGCCTTTCATGACTTCAAATACTTCCTTCCAGGCCCTTCTTGCATGAAAGGTTTCTTTTGAGAGATCAGCTGATAGTCTTATGGGAACTCCTTTGTAGGTAACTGCCTCCTTTTCTCTTGCTGGTTTTAAGATTCTCTCCTTATCTTTAAATCTTGGGTAATGTAACGATGATGTGTCTTGGTGTGTGCTTCCTTGGGTCCACCTTCTCTGGGACACTCTGAGCTTCCTGGAAGCCTATTTCCTTTGTCAGATTGGGGAAGTTCTCCTTCAGTATTTTTTCAAATATGCTTTCAATTTCTTGCTCTTCCTCTTCTCTTTCTAACACCCCTATGATTCAGATATTGGAACATTTAAAGTTGTCCTGGAGGTTCCTAAGCCTCTCCTCATTTTTTTGAATTCTTGTTTCTTCATTCTGTTCTGGTTGAATGTTTATTTCTTTCTTCTGCTCCAAATCGTTGATTGGAGTCCTGGTTTTCTTCCCTTCACTGTTGGTTCCTTGTATATTTTTCTTTATTTCACTTTGCATAGCCTTCACTTTTTCCTCTGTTTTGGGACCATACTCAACCACTTCTGTGAGCATCCTGATTACCAGTGTTTTGAACTCTGCATCTGATAGGTTGGCTATCTCTTTGTTGCTTAGTTCTTTTTCTGGATATTTGATCTGTTCTTTCATTTGGGCCACATTTCTTTGTCTCAGTGTACCTGTTACATTATAACGGCTGGAGCCTTAGGTATTTGCTAGGACAGGGCAACCCATGTTGCTGTGTTGTGGCATTGTATTTTGGGTAGGGGTCAGAGAGGGATCAATGCCTTTGCCCAGCTCTCAGCTCAGTTTCAGTCACTTCTGCTACCCAGAAGCAAATTGGGCCCTTCTGGTGCTGATTCCTGGGTGGGTGCGTTTGTATACATTCTAGGACCCTGTGGGTCTCTTCAAAGAACACAGCTGTGAGGCTGGGAGTTTCTCCCACTGCCACAGCTCCCACAGCTTTTATAGCCAGAGGCTTTGAGGCTTTCTTTTCCTGTGCTGGAGCCCTGAATTGCCTCGATGCCCTGTTCCTCCTGGTTTATCTGCATGCAAATATGGGACTGCCTGCTACCGACTTGCCCGCCCAGTCCTCCAGCCCCTCCGTGCTGTGTGTCCTGTCCACCCCTCCTAACAGCCTGGATGAAAGTTCTTTTTCTAACTCCTTGGTTGTCAGGCTTCCATACAATTCGATTTTTCTGGCAGTTCTGGTTGTAGTTTGCTTTTAAATTTTTTGTTGTCTTTCTTTTGGTTGTGCAAGGAGGCAAAGTGTATCTACCTACACCTCCATTTTGGCCAGAAGTCTTTTCTTTTCTGTGATTTTCTTTTTTTTGTAATGTGATTTTCGTTTTTTGTAATGTCTTTGTCTGCTTTTGAAATATGGGTAATACTGGCTTCATAGAATGAGTTTGGAAATATTCCTTACTCTTCAATTTTTTGAAATAGTTTAAGAGGGATAGATGGTAATATTTCTTTAAATGTTTGGTAGGATTCTCCTGTGAAGCTGTCTGGTTCTAGACTTTTATTTGTTGGGGAGTTGTTTTTTTTAACTTTTTATTGATTTTTTTTTTAGATGTTATTTTTTTAGAGAGAGGGCAAGAGAGGGAGAGAAACATCAATATGTGAGACATACGTTCATCAGTTGCCTCTCGCACATCCCCAGCTGGGGACCTGGCCAGCAACCCAGGCATGTGCCCTGACTGGGACTCGAGCCAGCAACCTTTTGGTTCACAGGCCAGTGCTCAGTCCACTGAGCCACACCAGCCAGGTGTTGGGGAGTTTTTTGATTACTGCTTCAATTTCATTGCTAGTAATTAGCCTATTTAGATTTTATATTTCTTCCTGGTTTAGTCTTGGAGGATTATATATGTCTAGAAATTTATCCATTTCTTCTAGATTGTCAAATTTGTTGGCATATAATTGTTTATAGTATCCTTTAATGAACACTAAGCTACTTTGTATTTCTGTGGTGTCATCTGTAACTTCTCTTTCATTTATGGTTTTATTTATTCGGGCCCTCTTTTTTCTTGATGAGTTTGGCTAAAGGTTTGGCACATTTTTTTTCCTAAGAACCATCTCTTGGTTCCATTGGTCTTCTCTATGTTTTTAAAATTTCTGTTTGTTCTTTTCTACCATGATCTTAACCATTTCCTTCCTTATGTTTACTTTGAGTTTTGTTTGTTTTTCTTTTTCTAGTTCTTCTATGTGTAGTGTTAGAATATTTAGGATTTTTGTTTGCCGAGGTAGTCCAGTATAGCTGAGAACTTCCCTCTCAGAACTGTTTTCCTGCATCCATAAATTTTGAAAAGTTGTGTTTTCATTTTTGTTTCAAAGTACATTTAATTTCCTCCTTGATCCGTTGCTCGTTTAGCAGCATGTTGTTTAGTCTACATATTTGTGTTTTTCTCAGTTTTCTTCCTGTAGTCGATTTCTACTTTCATGACCCTGTGGTCTGAAAAAATACTTGATACGATTTCAGTGTTCTTGAATTTATTGAGGCTTGTTTAGTGATCTAATATGTGATCAATCCTGGAAAATGTTCCATATGAACTTTGGAAAAAACGTAGATCCTGCAGTTTTTGGATGAAATGTCCTAAAAATGTCCTATGTCAATCTGGTCTAATGTGACTTTTAAGGTTATTATTTTCCCTATTAATTTTCTGCCTGGGTGATCTGTGCATTGATGTGAGTGGGGTATTAAAATCCCCTGTATTACTGTATTACTGTGGATTTCTCTCTTTATGTCAATTAATAATTTCTATTAAGGTGCTCCTGTATTGGGTACAGAGATATTTGCAATTTGTGTATCCTCTTCTTTGATTGACCCCTTTATGTGTCCTTCTTTGTTTTTGTCTCATTTTGTTTTGTTTTACCTTTTTTGGTTTTAAAGTCTATATGTGTGATATAGTATTGTTACAGCTTTCTTTTCATTTCTATTTACATGGAATATTTTTTTCTATTTTTTTTACTTTTAGTCTGTATTTGTCTTTCAATTTGAAGTGAGTCTCTTGTAAGCATCATATAGCCAAGTCATGTTTTATAATCCATTCAGCCACCCTGTGTATTTTTATTGGAGCATTTAATGATTTGTATTTAAAGTAATTATTTATAAGAATGTACTTATGGCCATTTCGTTAAATGTATTTTTGCTATTTTTATAGTTCTTCTGTTTCTTTTTCTTTTGATCTCTTCCCTTGCATTTTGCTGGTTTTCCTTAGTGTTTTCTTTGTATTATTTCCTCTTTATTCTTTGTATGTATTTTGTAGGTTTTTGATTTGTCATTACCATGAGATTTATGTATATCATTCTATACCCATAGCAGTCTATTTTAAGTTGAAATTTTTAAGGTCAAATATACTCTATACAGACTGTGTTTTTACTCCCTGCTACATGCTTTATGTCATTGATGTCATGATTGAGATATTTTTGTGTTGTGTGTCACCTAACTTCTTATCATAACTTGAGTTGGGATCAATACTTTTTCCTTTTGACCTTGCAGTAGTTTTTTTCAAATGTCTGATTCGCTGTGTTTACTAAATATTTGGCTTTACCTGGGAGACTTTTTCCTTTCTCTTTTCTTATTTCCGGTTATGGCCTTACCTTTTCGGCTTAAAGAAGAGCCTTTAACATTTCTTGTAAAACTGGTTTAATGATGATAAACTCCTTTAGTGTTTGCTTGTCTAGGAAATGGTCTCCTTTAATTCTGAATGATTCCCTTGCTGGGTCAATTATTCTAGGTTATAGATTCTTTTATTTCAGCACTTTAAGTACCTTCTGGCCTGCAAAGTTGGTACTGGGAAATCATGATCTTCTTTCTTAAGATTGCTTTTGTGATTCAGAGTTTCTTGTAGTTGCATACAAATTTTATAATTATTTTTATTACTGTGAAAATGCCCCTGAAATTTTGATAAGGATTGCACTAAACCATACACCGCTTTGGGTAGTATGGCTATTTTAACGATACTGATTCTTTCAGTACAAAAGCATGAAATAACTGTCCATTTGTTTGAGCTTTGTTCAACTTCTTATGATTTCAGTGTCTTACAGTGTTCAGTATACAGGTCTTTCACCTCCTTGGTTAAATGTATTCCTAACTATTTTACAATTGTCAATGCTATTATGAATGGGATTTTTTTTTTTTTTAGAGAGGAGGGAGATAGAGACGGAGAGAAAGAACAATGTGTGGCTGCCTCTTGCACACCCCCTACTGGGGACCTGGCCCATATCCCACGCATGCGCCCTAGACTGGGAATCAATCCGGTGACCCTTTGGTTTGCAGGCTGGCACTCCATCCACTGAACCACACCAACCAGGGCAAGAGTGGGATTGTTTTTTAAATTTCTTTTTCAGATAGTCTGTGTTCATGTATAGAAATAAAACTGATTTTTAATGTTGATTTTGTATCTTGCACAACTTTATTGAATTCATTAAGAGTTCTAACAGTTTTTGTGGAGCCTTCAGGGTTTTCTGTCTAAGATAATGTCATCTCCAAACAGACTATTTTACTTCATCATTTCCTGTTTGGACGCCTTTTATATTTTCCTGCTTAATGCCTAGGACTTCCAGTACCACGGTGAATAAAGGTGATGAGCTCAGGCAGCCTGGTCTCATTTCTGATCTTGGAATACTTTCAGCTTTTCATCATTGAGAGTAATTTTAGTTCTCAGCTTGTCAAAAATGGCCTTTATTATGTTGAGGTACATTCCCTCTATACCCACATTGTTGAGAGTTTTTATTGTGAATAAATGTTAAATTTTGTTAGATGCTTTTTCTGCATCTTTTGAGATGATCATGTGATTTTCATCCTTGATTTTGTGAATGTGGTGTATCACATTGATAAATTTGCAGATGTTACAGCATCCTTGCATCTCTGGAATAAGTTCCACTTGATCGTGCTGAATGATTTAAGTGTATTATTGAATACATTAAAACCATGGGCTGAGCACCTACTAAAAAGCACGCATGAAAGCCCTGGCCAGCTAGCTCAGTTGGTTAGAGTGTTGTCCTGATCTGCCAAGGTTGTGGCTTTGATCCCCAGTAAAGGCATGCACAAGAAACAACCAGTGAATGCATAAATAAGTGGAACAATAGAGAGAGAGAGAGAGTGAGCTCTCTCTCTCTCTCTCAAATCAATAAATAAAAATTATTGTTTAAAAAAGCAGGCATGTGGGAGGTTCTTTACTTACATGGGTTCATGGGCCCTGGATGCAGTTCTATGGGCATCTACCACTGTCTGCATTTCATAGCTATTGTTCCAGGATGTGTCTGACCCCAACATTTTGCTCCTTCTGCAACTCTAGTCTGCCTCCCCTCTGGAACTGAGATGAGACAGACACTATGCAGGGATAATAGGAAAGTCACCACTTCTGCAAGGAAAGATCATACATCTTCCCATTATCCCTATTAATATTCCAATGGCTTTAGTAAAAAAATGGAGGAGGACTAGAGTAATAGAATAAGAAAACTCTTAGGGGCCCTAGGGGCAGTTCTTGGCTCTGGAATTCTTAGTTGTATAACTTCATGACAATAATAGTTGCTATGGACTGAATTTTGCCCTCCCCCCCATAACTCATATGTTGAAGCTGTAATCCCCGATGTGATGGTATTTGGAGATGAGCCCTTTGTGCATCTTGATCTTGGACTTGTAATGTCCAGAACTGTGAGAAAATGAATTTCTGCTGTTGGCACCCAGTCTGTGATACTTTGTCACAATAACCCAAGAAGACCAATACGGATTTTGATGCTGAGAAGTGGGGCACTGCTGTAACAAGTGAGAGTGGCTTTGGAACTGGATAATTGGTAGAGACTGGATTGCTTTAAAGAGACAATTGATAGAAAAATGAACATTAAAGGTGATTTTGGTGAGGTCTCAGATGGAAGTTAAGAACATGGCATTAAAAACTGGACGAAAGGTGAGTCTTGTCACAGGGTGGGAAAGAATTCAGCTGAATTACATTCTAGTGTTTTGTGGAATGTAGAACTTGAGAGTAATGAAATTGGATATTTAGCTTAGGCGATTTCCTTTTTAATTTCAGATTTCCTGAAGTATAACCAAAATAGGTGAGGAGATTCTTAAGCAAAGTGTTGAAGAAGTAGCTTAGCCTTTCCGTATCCCTTGTCAGAAAATGTGTGAGAAGAGTGATAAATTGAAGGAATTGTTAAGCAATAAGGACTCAGAACTTCAAGATTTGGAAAATTCTGAGCCTACTCAGAGGGCAGAGAGAGGAGAGAGAGAGTGTGAGAGAGAGCAAGAGCATGCTGTGAAGAATGAACCAAGGATACGGGTGAAAGTCATTTGATAAAGTGATTATGGATGTGCACCATGGATTTAATCAGCCATCTCAGCACAAGACAAGCAGAGCCCGGAACAGAGATGGGGTTATACCAGCGGAGACACTGCCAGTTTGGACCAAAGGGAACAGAGCGGCCCAACAGAGCTATTCAGCAATGAACATATTTTATCTTTCAAGAAAAGGGAAGAACAACCCTAAAGGTGGTCCAGAGATCATTGAGGCTGCCATTCCCACCACAGGACCAGTGTGCAAGGCTGTTTCCTCCTTAGTCTGATCGGTTTTGCAGGGCAGGGCCCCTCCTCAGTCTCAGCCTGCCATGCTGCTCCTGCCCAGCTCCTCGGGGGCAAGGCCACCACAAAGAGCTGGGGGCGAGGGGCTGATGCCACAGGAGTGTGACGCTGCACCCCGGTAAGCCCGGAGAGCAAAGCATCCGGTAATAGAGGATTATTCTTGAACCGTGGGATCCAATGGAGTTTGTCTTGCTAGAGTCTGAACTTGCTGGGGACCTGTCACCCCCTCCTTCTTTCCAATTTCTCCCCTTTGGCATAGAAATGTCTGTCTTACACCTGTCCCACCATTGTGTTTCGGAAGCACATAACCTGTCTGGCTTTTACAGGTTCATAACTAGAGAGGAATTTTGCCTCAAGTTGAAACTTAACCTCAAATTTCCTCCATACCTGAGTTAGATATTTAGATGAGACTTTGGACTTGGATTGATGCTGGAAGGAGTTCAGACTTTGGGGGCTTTAGGGTGGAATGAATATATTTTGCATGTGAGAAGGACATGAATTTTGGGGGGCCCAAAGGAGGGCATGAGCTGAATCCCCTCTGAATTTTGAGCTGAGTTGTGCTTCCCCAAATCCACATATTGAAGCCCTGACTCTCAATGCAATCACATTTCCATAGAGGGTCTTTGGGAAGCACTTAGGGTCAAATGAGCTCATAAGGAGGGGGACTTGATCCAGTGGGATTGGTGTCCTTACATGAAGAGGAAGAGGCACAAGAGAGCTCTCTCTCCCTCCGTAGGTGCACAGAGGAGAGGCCATGTAAGGACAAAGTGAGAAGGCAGCCGTCTACACCAGAAAATGAACCCTCTGTCACCTCGATATGGGATTTGCAGCTTCCTGAACTGCGAGAAAGTGAATTTCTGTTGTATTAGTCACTCAGTCTGTTATTTTATGTCAGCCCAGGCAGACAAATGCAGTAAGTAACATGATTATAAGCACTTTATATAGGGTCTGGCGGAAGTAACGCCTGCTTGAGTGTGGTTGGTGGGTATAATAATTTATAGTTTCAATTTGAACATTTCACCTGCAGTGTCATTGGGTGTGCTTGACTGTGACATTGTTATGTTGCAGAATTACATGCTCATGATTTTGTAATAAAAATGGGGTCTTATTTGTGCCAAACCCTGTATATATCAACTATTCTCATGTATATACCTATGAGAAAGATACTACATTATCATCATCTACATAATATAGATGAGAAGACTGAAGCTTAGAGAGGTCATATACCTTAGTAGTGAAAAGTCGTTCCGGCATAAACAAACAAACAAACAAACAAAAAAAAACAGGCACCAACAGAAAGAAGACGAGTAGTTGCCTGATGCCAAGACAATGGGAAATGACTAAAAAGGGGAACAGGGAAACTTGGTTTGGGGCGGGGGGTAGAATTAATTCCAAGTCTTGTTTTATAGCATGGTCTGTCCAGAAAGTACCCAGCCACATGCTATGAAAAAGAGACATTTATTGAAGAACACACAAGACACAAAAACATTGTACATAGGACAATGTTGCCTCAGTCCCCTTCAAAGTAGGCTCCTTGGGACCTCACAGTTCTCCCAGTTACCGTCAGCTGCCCTGTCGTATTTTCCTGAATCTCATCGATGCTCTGAAAAGTCTTCCCTTTCAAAGGCGATTTTAGTTTTGGGAAAAGCCAGAAATTACAGGTTGCCAAATCTGGGCTGTAGTGAGGCTGAGTTACCTGGGTGATTTGGTGTTTTGCCAAAAAACTCTTCATGAGACGTGATACATGAGTAGGCACACTGTCGTGATGAAGCTGCCAATCACCAGCCGCCCAGAGCTGCGGCCTTCTGAGTCATCTGAGTAGTGTCTGTGGAGGAACGTTCAAGCTTCATGCCAAATTTGATGCAGATACATTGCTCTACTCGCTCAGTCACTTTGAATGCAACGACCACACAGTGCACATGCTCACTCAACGGTGTTTACTGCCCTTACTGACCAGTACAGTGAAGTTGTCATTGTTTGTTCATGCATGTGCAGTCCAGTCCACTGTCCTTGGCTACCAGGTTACATTAATGTCGCACAAACAGTTCTCATTATATTAACAGTAGCTGGACTTTTTCTGGACAGATCTCATTTATGTTTATCAAAACTTACTGAACAATATATTTTAAATGAATACCTTTTATGTATGTAATTTATGACTCAATAAAGAAGATTAAAATCTTTAAAGAAAAATAAAACATTCTTGCTGTTAAAAAGAAATGTACATAACTGGAATCAGACCACTGGGTCTGAATCCCAGCTTCATTACCAATTAATTTTGTGATTTTGATCAAGTTTATTTAATCTTCCTAGGTTTCTCAGCCTCAGCTCCTCATTGTAAAGTGGGGATAGGAATGTTTTCTTAATGTATATGTTAAGGATGTCATGAAAGTATTTTATACTAGATTTTGTTCACTTATGCATTCACCTAATAAATACATAATGAACACTGTGTGTCAAGCACTGTCTGAGGTGGGAAGGATGGACAGTGTAGCAGTGAGCAAAACAAACAGGTCACCATGGAGCTAATTTCTAATGGGGGTGGAGGATACCACAGACCAAATTTAAAAAAAAAAAAATAATTGCAGATAGAAGTATATACTGTGAATGAGATTAAACAAAGTAATGCAGTTACCCAGAGAATATATTAGCGTGCTCAGGGACAGACCTCCTGGGGCAGGGGTGTAACTGAATCAAGTTTTAAAGGAGGAGACCATGCAAAGATCTGAAAGACGAAGACTCTAGGTGGAAGGAATAAGACGTGCAAAGGCCCTGAGGCTGGGAGGACTTCCCACAGTCAAAGAATAGAAAGCCCCATATGACCAGACAGCAGTGAGTATGGTTGAGAGACAGGAGCAAGGAGAATGGTCTGAGATGGGCTTGGGTGGCCGGAGGTGGAGCCTAGACCAACGGCTTTTGGGGGATTGTGAAAACAAGGAAAAGCCCTTGGAAGCTTACAGAGGGATTAAGAAGATCTGATTTTATGTTACAACACTCACTCTGGTTACGCTGTGAAAAATTAGTTGTAGGGGAGACGATTTTAGAAGCCAGGAAGCTTGTCGGGGGCTGTTGCAGTCTTACAGACACCGGGGGCTTGGACCACGGGGGTGGTCTTGCACAAGGAGAGAAGGAGGTGGATCCTGGATGTGTTTTGGTGTTAGAGTCTTGGTGACATATTGCATGAGTGGATGAGAAAAAGAAAAGAATCAGCAGTGACTCTGGATATTTTTGGCTTGTACAACTGGGTAGAGGTTGGTGCCGTTTGCCGAGGTAAGGGAGTCTCAGGCAGAAAACCGGGAGTTCCGTTTTAGACGCGGTAACTTCGAGGTGTGTATTAGGCAACCATATGGAGATGTCATGTGTACAACTGGATGTGATGGTCTGGGGCTCAGGGGCAAGGTCAAGGCTAAAGATAGAAGGAGGCGTCCATAGCAGTGTGAAGTGTGCTGTCGTCACTGCTCCTTGCAGTTGCAGGGGGTGCCATCCCTCCTGTCTGTCTAGAAGGTATAGTTCAGTCTCCCTAGATGCCTGCCAGGGGCAGGAGTATGGGGGAAGGAAGGGGACACTAGATCAGAGGTTGTTCTGAGTAGACACTGAGAACCAATCACCACATTCCAAAAAATACTTCCCTTTCCTAAGGGATCATATATTTTTGCAGACTGCTTCTAACTCCTCGTGTCTCCGGGCTCATGTTAAAGGCCGCCCTCTCTAACCATCCCGTCTAAAATGGGTCTCTCGATTTCCACCCCCACTGCAGCATTATCTCAGTCAACACACTTGATTTCACTCAGATCATCTGTTTATACTTATTAGTTTATGGTGTTTAGTTTCCTCTGTTGGAGAGAGAATTAGACTTCCTGGCTGGAACCTGCCTGTCTCGGTCAGCCAGAACTAGCACAGCGCCTGGCCCATGCATAGCGGGCACGCAATGAATATTTTGTTGAAGAGGCGAAAGAGTCGCCCCTGCCTGAGATATCACTGGCACTCTAAACACGGCTGGAGCGCTGGAGTCGCCTTATTCCAGATCACCAAGCTTTCAGCTCAAGACAAGGCATGGGTTTTCTTTTGTCTTGTTTGTTGTGGTGAAACCATTTAACAGGAGATCTACCCTCTTAAGAAAATGGTCAAAATCACAGAAGCAGAGGGTAGAATGGTAGTTGTCAGGGGCAGGGGCGAGGGGAAAGGTGGGGGTTGCTGTTCAATGAGGATAAACGTTCAGTTATACAAGACGAATAAGGTCTAAGGAACTGGTTTTTAAAGACTGCACAGGGAATAATTACCAGGGAACATAAAGGCAAACAACACAGTGAATTTCCAAGAGCTGCAGGCACGGGTGCCCTCTGCATCCTTCACTGAGCACCGTGGCACATGCCCTCTTGTTAGAAGCAGGATCACAGCCCAGAGACGGATGGATCCACTCCAGCTCCCCGCTAAGCTCCTGAAGCAAAAGATTTTTGTAAGCTTTTTGAGTTATTCTCATGCGATGTCAGGGCCAGCAAACTGCAAAAACCATGTGGCTCTTTGCCAACTGCCTGGTTGAAAACCCAGTCTCTTCCATGGAAAAAGAAACTGAGCAAGTATTTTAAGATTTCTAATCAGGATATTGTCCTCTGCAGGGGAGGAGGCTATTTTTATGTTCCATCCCAACACCCTGGAGAGTTCTGGGAATAAAGCACGTACCCAACTTCTCTGAGACCAGAATGAGAAGCCGAGTGCTAGCTCTGCTCCAGAGGAGAAAGCCGAAAGTGCCACAGGGGTCTCTGTTCTCAGCAGGGCTCTCCGCCAGCTCTATGGAGAGGGAGAAAGGGACACGGTGAGTCCAGTTAAGAAACTAGACAGCGAAGTAGCAGAAAAATTATGAAGAGAGGTTGAAATGGCACCGACTTTGGTTTCTCAGAACTGTGGATCTCATACTGTTCTGAGGAGTATTAGTTTATGCCTGTGAATTAGCCAGTAGGGAGGCATAAACCCCAAGGGAAAACCTGGCAGAATTTCCATTATTCTAGAGCAAGGAGGTCAGAGTTCATGAGCTGAGAGAAATCGAGACATATGCAGGGAGCTATTAGAATTTTTCTTTTGAAATATTGTTTATACCTGTTTATAATCTGATGCAAAAAGCCATCTCTTCCTCACTAAACAGTGTGATAAAGTTCTGGAAACATCTGTCTGTATCGATCATGGTATTTTGGAAGGGAAAAGGGAGGGCTTAAGTCTTTACAGCCTGAGTGGCCAGGAAAGAGGGGCTGGTGACCCTCCCCGCCAAGACCTTGCCGATGTTTGAGGGCCAGAAAATGGGAAGCGCTTGGCGCCTCCAGCAGGTGGGCTTTTTGGCACTTGCTGTCTGATTCCAAAATGGTAAACATTTTTTTCTTTAAGATTTCGCTTGTTTATTTTTAGAGTGAGCGGAAGGGAGGGGGAAAGAAAGGTTAAGAAACACGGATGTGCGGTTGCGTCTTGCACACCCCCAGCCGGAGACCCAGCCTGCAACCCAGGCATGGGTCCCCACCGGGAACCAAACCTGAGACCTTCTGGTTGGCAGGCTGACACTCAGTCCACGGAGCCACACCAGTCAGGGCAAAATGGCAAACATTCTTATCTCCTCAGATATATAAGAACAGTTCTCTGCGAAATGTTGTATAGTTAACTTTTTGTGTGCTCTGCCTTGTGGGTTATACAGTAATGCTCACTTTTACCATCACCGTTCTCCCAAAATTAAAGGACAAGAATCCATTCCTTGAGAACCCCAGTGCAAAAGTAAAATGAACAAGTGACCAATGGCATGGATTGAAAATGTGTAACCGTGACCGGCATACGTTTTTAAAGCAGAAATAGTTTCCATGGGATGGGAGTTAGACTGTGGGACAGGCCTCCTAGTCTTTCCTGCTCTTCCTGAGCTGAAAGCCAGCAGCAGCTTCCCCACCCTCAGCGCGTCCCGCCCCCAAAGTGACCTGCTGCATACCGTGGGTGTGCCACCATCACAGCGTGCAGACGAGGCGGGACAGCCCCGTGCCTCCTGCTGGAGCGAATGATGGTGGGACGAAAATTCTGTAGTGGTGGCAGGACAAATATTCTACTCATCATCACTGATGATCATAATCAAAACAAGAAAAAATTGTGGAAACTTGTAAAAATGTCTCTCAAATGGTTGTATTTCATCTCCGAAGTCCCCAGGGTGTATAGTTCTTGGCAAGCAGGCATACTGGCTGGATGTGCAGGGCTTGCCCTCTGGGACCCCGACAGGGGCTACCTCGGGGAGAGCTGTGGAAGGGCTAGGCTGGCCCTCCCTCCAGCAGATGCTTAGAAAAAGTTTCCACTTGGCCTTGGATTGGGTAACCCAGAGATCCGCAACAGCCTCCTTCTCCCAAACTAAACACTTGGGGCTGAGTTATTAACTCCAAGGAAATAGAGTGCCTCGAGGAATCCAAAGCAAAATCTAACTGAACAAAGAAAATGAGTTTTAGACACTACCTGTAAATAACAACTGGGGTGGAGGTAAAGCTGCTCTTTGCAAAAGATCCCAGGCACCTAAGCAACTGTTTAAATTAAAAAAAAAAAAAAAATCAGTCCTTTTGATTTTTAGGAGGGTAGGAAAATCAATTCTGTTTCTGTTTTCAGGGGCGATGTTGGAAAACAAATATATATAAAAATGACTGATGAGTGGACTGATTGGCTTTAAATTTACTGATGGGATATTAGTGCAGAGAAGCTAAATCATCTCTACATCACAGAGAAAACGTGTCCAAGGAACAAGAATAAAGCATCCCTGAGTGTTGGCCTCCCACAATGACGGCCTTCAGGAACCACTCTCTCAATCGCTGGAAGCTCCCCATGGGTCCTTGAGCCACCTGAGAGAAAGCACCGTAGACTGAATGTGTGTGTCCCTCCAGAATTCATAGGTTGAAACTCCAGTCCCTGGTGTGATGGTTTTGGAGGTGAGGCCTTTGGGAGGTGATTAGGTCATGAGGGCAGAGCCCTCATGAATGGGACGGTGCCCTTAAGAAGAGACACGGAGATTCGCTTCCTCTCTGCTCTCCTTCCTGGGAGGTCACAGTGAGAAGACAGCCACCTGCAAACCAGGGAGGGCTTCTCTCAGACACCAGGTCTGCTGACTCCTCGTTCTTGGACTTCCCAGCTTCCAGATCTGCAAAAAATAGCGTTTGTTGTTTAAGCCACCCAGCCCGTGGCATTCCACTGTAGCAACTAAGAGCTAAAGGAGGGATATGAGCATGGGTCGAAGCTGGCCTACAGAACCCTTACAGTCCCTTTCACCCTGGATTTCTATACGCTTTTAATTAACTATCATAGGCTCTTTGTTGGATGTTGGACAAGGAAACAATAGGTAACTTATCAGAGCTTCTGTGATTTTTCAGCTACCGCCAGGGTTGCCCATGGCCTGTCTTTCCTGAAAAAACAAACAAACAAAAAACAAAAAACAAAAACCCAGCCATGGAAATGGTTGAGACAGTGATAAAGATGTGTCTGTTATCTCCAGTTTTACTGAGTTATTAGTAATCACACCGTTATTACTAAGTCTGTGCTCATTTGTTACACAGTAATAGATAGCTAATACATCAGCCTAGTGTTTGCATTTGGATCAGTTTACCAATGTTCAGAGCTACTGCTAGTACCTTGATTTATCTCTTTATATTGGGGTTTCCCAAAGTCATTTCTTCCAGAAGATACATGACCTGTTTTACCCTCAGATCAGTGATTTCTTAGTTCTGGCTACTGGTTAGCATCATGGAAGGGGTTTCGTTTTGCGTTGAATGCTGACAAAGAAGCTCCATTCAGGTAGGAAGGGATCTCTGATTTGCAGCCCCCGCTGCTTCCTGATGGACAGCCAGGGCGATGCCCACTGGTTTAGAGTCGCGTTATGTAACCGTCTGGCACTTTTAGAATGGCAGTTTTGTCCCTGTTTTTACCATTCAAAGGTGCAGACATATTGAAGTTCACTTTCAGAGAACCCAGCTACACAATTAAGAACTGTTTTTAATAAAAGAAAAGGACATTTCAGTGTCTGGTTTGAATTTTCTCGTTTTATTGGACAGGAAGAAACGAAATGCCAGGCCATCCAGTTCATGCCAGCCATCTGGCAAACGGAGATTCATCTCCTGTGACTCTTTAATGGGGAACAGGATTAATTGCAAAAACACAGATAATCAAAAAGTTTCACTCAGTTCCTTTTGAGCCTCCTCCCTGAGCCTTTAGCAAAAGTTGAAGAAAGCAACCGACAAACACATTGAAGTCTTACCCCTTCACTGTGTTCACCGCCGCTGGTGCCAAAGCCAGCAAGTCCTGTGGACACCAGGGGTGGCTGCAGGGGTGGGGAGGGAGGAGAAAAGCAAGGGGCTTTTTAATCACCTCCTGTGAGAAATAGTGTCTGGATAACCAAAAAGTGATTTTGCCACATATTTTCTTTCTTTGTTGTAAAGATGGCAAGCAGATGCTATTTTTTCGAGGTTGCGGTCCTATAACCTAGGAAAGTCGGAAGCTAAAAAGAACTCGCATCTTTATAAACGGAGCAGATAGCTTTGCATAAAAGCCATTCAGTTGCCGGAGGCCCTAGCCAAGGAAGACACTGTTCTGGAGGTAGGATTTTCCCTGAGGCCAGGAGCTGACAGGACCCTGGAACCCACTGAGTGATACCCCTGGCCCCTGTTCCTGGCCAAGGATGAGGCAAGATGTTAGGCCAGGACGTAGAGGAAGAGGAGGAAACGTGTGTTCCTTTGCCTCGCCCCTTGTATGTCTCCAAGTCTTACATGATACTACTGCCTCATTTACCCCTTCATTCCTTCCTCAACAAGCATTTAGTTAGTATCACACTGTGCTCGCCAGAGAATTTAGGGGTGAATTAGCCTCAAACCCTGCCCTCAGGGAGCTCACAAATTAGTGATGGGGACAGACGCGAGAACTAACCAGAAAGAAATGTGGTCAACGCTGGAACGGGAAGGTGCCCAAAATACTATAGGACCATGGAAGAAGGACTAATTGATTCCAGTTAGGGAAGGATTCACAAATCAGGGTATAATAGATAACTTAGTAGTTGCACAGCATGACTCTACCTTACACGGCTGAGATATACACTTAAAATGGCGAAGATGATAAAGTGTATAACATTTGATTTTAACCAAACTTTAAAAAATGATTCTTGGCAAAACTTTCCGGTTGAGATTAGCCTAGATGATCCAAGGCTTTTCAACAGCGACCTAGTTTGCAGGCTGTAAGATGTTACAGAATTACAACAGTTGCTGTGGGGAATGAGAGCAGAGCGACGGCTCTCAGGATACACTCTGAGCAGATTTTAAAACTTGAGTAAGACTTTCTGAGATAGAGGGACAAAGAGAGACCAAAGCAAACGGCAGGGGAATGTTGTAAGCAAGGACATTTGGTGCCGAGGGAATTGCATCCATTGTGGCTTAGGATCAGGAGGTGTAATGAGGGAGGAAAACCAGGAGGAACTGAGATAATAATTTCTTTTTATTTATATAAAGTTTACCTAACCAAAAGTCTATTAAGCCATTGTAAGGCACAGAATTAAATGGTTTTCAGTATATTCACAATGGTGTGCAAACATCGCCACTGTCTAATTCCAGAACATTTGATCTCCCCGCTGCCCTGTTCACCCCCGGCTCCTGGGGGCCACTCATCTACTTTCTGCCTCTTTCATTTTTCTTCTCCTTCTGAGACCCCCATTAAGCATATGTTCATTACTGTGTGGAGTCCTGCAGGCCTTTTATGCTCTGCTCATTTTTCTTCATTTTTTATTATTTCTATTTCTCAGACTGGGTAATCTCAATTGAGCTATGTCTAAGTTCACTAATTACGTATTGTGTCTTTTCAAATCTGCTGTTGACCCTCTCTAGTGAATTTTTCATTTCAATTATTGTACTTTTAAACTCCAGCATTCTCATTTGGTTCCTTTTTGTAATTTCTGTCTCTTATTAATAGTCCCTATTTGGTGAGATACTATTCTCATGAGTCCTATTTTGCTTACTATTTATATACTTCACCATTACTAAAGAGGAGAAACTTCAGGGTTTTCTCCTGACCTTCCTGCCATGACAGCCTTAATCCCATGGTTCAGGGATCCAATGGGGGCATCTGCGGATGCCAAGAATGTCTATTCCAACCACATGCTCAGGAGCTGGGGAAGTAACACGGAGTGGGCTCACAGACCATGAGACTTACTGTGGCATGGTCTTGGCCAAAACAGCGTTTGCTCTCGGACCCCATTAGCATCCCCTCTACTGTTGGCTCAGGGACAGCCCAGCACCATCACCCAACCCTGAAAAGATTTGAGAATTTCCCTTTCTCTGGTGCACATTTAAAGTGGTGAACACCTTCAGGTTCTTGGTAGACAACTAGGAAGCTGAATAGTATTATGTAATGTTACCACAAAGTCTTTCTTCAAAGGTTCCTGATCTCTCCTTAAATCAAGGAGCTATATGAACTGTCTCAGGTTGAGGAACAATGACTTTCCCATAAGTACAGGCTCAAGCCAGGCCCTTTGTGTGTGTGTGTGTGTGTGTGTGTGTGTGTGTGTGTGTGTGTGTCATCTCTCCAGAACGTATCCAGCCATGTAATATGAAAAACAGGCATTACTGAAGAAGATACAAGAAACATTGTAAACAGGACAATGACACCTCAGTCCCCTTCAAAGTAGGCACCTTGAGACCTCCCATAGTTCTCCCAGTAGCCATCAGCTGCCCTTGCGTATTTTCCTGAATCTCATTGGAGGTCTGAAATCTTTCCCTTTCAAAGATGGTTTTAGTTTTGGAAAAAGCCAGAAGTTGCAGGGTGCCAAATCTGGGCTGTAAAGGGGCTGAGTCACCTGGGTGATTTGATGTTTTGCCCAAAAACTCTGCATGAGATGTGATGCATGAGCGGGCATGTTGTGGTGGTGAAGCTGCCAGTCACCAGTTGCCCATAGCTGTGCCCTTCCGAATCATCCAAATAGTTTCCGTGGAGGAAATGTTCAAGCTTAATGCAAAATTTGATGCAGATTCATTGCTCTACTCGCTCAGTCATTTTGAATGCGACGGCCACATAGATGCCATTGTGTGAGCATGTGTACTATTGCCCCCATTGACTAGTACAGTAAAGTTGTCATTGTTCATGCATACACATTCCAGACCACTGTCCTTGGTTACCAGATTATATTGATGTCATGCAAACCATTCTCATTATATTAATGTCTGGACTTTTTCCAGACAGACCTTGTGTGTGTGTGTGTGTGTGTGTGTATTTATATATATAAATACATATTATTTTCCATTGTGACTACACCAATCTACATTCCCACCAACAGTGCGTAATTTCCCATTTCTTCATATTCTTGTCATCACTTATTATTCCCTCTTTTTGAGAACAGCCATTCTAACAGGTGTGAGGTTTTGATTTGCATTTCGTGACAATTAGTGATATTGAGCATCTTGTCATATCTGTTGGCCATCTGTATGTTTCCTTTGAAAAATGTCTATTCAGATACTTGGCCCATTTTTTAATTGAATTGTCTGGGGTTTTTTGTTGTTGTTGCTATTGAGTTATGTGAGTTTTTATGTATTTTGGATATTAACCCCTGATCAGATATATGGTTTGCAAATATTTTCTCCCATTCCACAGGTAGCCTTTTCATTTCGTTGATCGTTTCCATGGTTGTACAGAAGCTTTTATTTGACTTAGTACCACTTGTTTACTTCCACTTTTAGTGTCAAATTCAAAAAATCATTGCCAAGACCAATGTTAAGGAGCTTCCCCTTATATTTTTTTCTAGGAGTTTCATGATTTCAGATTTTGTATTCAAGTCTTTAACCCATTTTCAGTTGATTTTGTGTATGGTGTAAGATAGTGGTTAACTTTTTTTTTTTTTTTGCATGACCAGTTTTTCCACCATTTATTGAAGAGACTATACTTTCCCCATTGTATAGTCTTGGCTCATTTCTCATAAATTATTTGACCTTAAATGTGTGGGTTTATCTCTCAGCTTTTTATTCTGTACCATTGATCTGTGTGTCGGTTTTTATGTCAGTATACCATACTGTTTTGATTACTATAGCTTTGTAATACAGTTTGAAATCAGGGAGCATAATGCCTCCAACTTTGTTCTTCTTCAGAATTACCTTGGATATGTAGGCTTTTTTGTGGTTCCATACAATTTTAGGATTGTTTGTTCCATTTCTGTGAAAAATACTATTGGAATTTTGATGGGGATCGCATTAAATCTGTAGATTACTTTGGCTAGTATGGACATTTAAACAATATTAATTCTTCCAATTCATGAGCACAAAATATCCTTCCATTTATCTGTGTATTTAATTGTTTTCATCAGTGTCTTAAAAGTTTTCAACATATAGATCTTTCACCTCTGTGGTTAAACTTATTCCTAGGTGTTTTATGCATTCAGTGCAAATGTAAATAGGATTGTTTTCTTAATTTCTATTTCTGGTAGTTCATTATCATTAATACAAGCACAACTGATTTTTTATATTGATTTTGTATCCTGCAACTTTACTGAATTTGTTCTAACATTTTTTTGGAAGAATCTTTAGTATTTTCCATATATACTATTATGTCATCTCCGAATAGAGAAAGTTTTACATCTTTCCTACCAATTTGGATGCCTTTAGTTTCCTCTTATGGCCTAATTGCTACGGCCCGGACTGCCAGCACTCTGTTGAATAAGAGTGGTGCGAGTGGGTCTCTTTGTCTCTTTCCTCATCTTAAAGGAAAAGCTTTTGGCTTTTCACCATTGAGTATGATATTAGCTGTGGGCTTGTCACATGTGGCCTGTATTATATTGAGGTACTTCCCTCTATATCCACTTTGCTGAGATTTTGTATCATGAGTGGATGTTGAATTTTATTAAATGCTTTTCTGCATCTCTTGAGATACTTATATTATTTTTATCCTTCATTTTGTTAATGCAGTGTATCACATTGAGTGATTTGTGGATGTTGAACCTTCTTTGCATCTTTGGAATAAATCCCTCTTGATCATGGTATATGATCCTTTTAATATATTGTTGAATTCAGTTTGTTTTTTAATATAATATTTGATTTTAATATAATCAGTTTTAATATTTTGTTGAGGATCTTTGCATGTTTTTATCAAGGATATTGGCTTATAACTTTCTTACTGTTTTCTGGTTTTATCAGAGTAATGCTGGCCTTATAAAATGAGTTTAGAGTGTTCCCTCCTCTTTTATTTTTTAAGAGTTTGAGAATGAATAGGATAACTCTATTTTAAATGTTTGGTAGACATTTACCAGTGAAGCCATCTGGCTCTGAACTTCTGTGTGTTGGGAGGTTTTTTGATTCAACCTCCTTGTATAATTGGTCTTTTCAGATTCTTTCTTCATGCTTCAGTCTTTATAGTTGGTATATCTAGGAATTTATTTCTTCTAGGTTGTCCAATTTGCTGGCATGTAATTGTTCATCGTAGTCTCTTATGATCCTTTGTATTTCTGTGGTATCAGTTGTAATGTTCCCTCTTTTGTTTCTGATTCATTCCTTTCACCTCATCTAGCTAAAGGTCTGTTTTGTTTACCTTAAAAAAAAACAAACTAGTTCCTAGTTTCATCATTCTTTTCTAGTGTATTCTTAGCCTCTACTTCATTTATTTCAGCTTTGATATTTTTTATTTCTTTCCTTATACTAACTTTGTTCTTTATTCTTCTTTTTGTAGATCCTTAAAATGTAAAGTTAGATTGCCTGAGATCTTTCTTGTTTCTTAGCGTAGGTATTTAATCACTGTGAACTTCCCTCTTAGAAATGCTTTGGCTGTATCCCCTTAGTTTTGGTCGGTTACATTTCTATTTTCATTTGTCTCAACATATTTTTTGATTTGTCTTATTTCACCCATTTGTTGATTAATAACATGTTTAATCTCTACATGGTTGTGAATTTTCCAATTTTCTTCTTTTAATTGATTTCTAGTTTCATAACATTGTGTTCAGAAAGATGCTTGATATAATTTATGTCTTCTTAAATTTATTAAACCTTGTTTTGTGGCCTGCCACATAATGCATCTCAGAGAATGTTCTATTTGCATTTGAGAAGAGTGTATATTCTGCTGCTGTGTATAGAATATGTGATAAATGTATGTCTATCTGGTCTCATGTGTTACTTAAGTCTAAAGTTTCCTTATGGATTTTTCTCTCCGGAGATGTATTCATTGATGAAAGCAGAGTATTAAAGTTTACTACTATTACTGTATTGATATTTCTCCCTTTAGGTCTATTAATATTTGTTTTATAGAATTAGGCCCTCCTATGTAGGATGCATATATATTTACAAATGTTATATCCTATTGTTGGAGTGACCCCTTTCTCATTACATAATGACACTCGTTGACTCTCTTACCACAGCTCTGTCTTGAAGTCTATTGTGTCAGATGTAAGTATTGCTGCCCTGCTCTCTCCTGGTTTCCAGTTAATGGAATATCTTTGTCTATCCCTTCACTTTTAATCTGTGTGTGTCCTTGAAGCTGAAGTGAGTTTCTTATAGGCAGCATATAAATGAATTTTGTTTTTAAATCCAGTCAGCCACTCTATGTCTTTTGATTGGAGAATTTAGTCCATTTATAGTTAAAGTCAATATTGATAGGTATGGACTAATTGCCATTTTGTTCATTGTTTTCTGGCTGTTTTGTAATTCCTCTGTTTCTTCTTGTCTTGCTTTCTTTTATGATTTGATGATTTTCTGTAGTGGTATGCTTAGATTACTCTCTTTTTATCTTTTATGTATCCACTATAGGGTTTCACTTTGTGATTACCATGAGGTTTACATAAACTATCTTCTAACAGTCTAAGCTGTTAACAAATTAAGCTTGAACACACTAAAGTTCTACATATTTACTCTCCCACCCTACATTTTATGTTTTTGATGTCGCAATTTACATCTTTTTATCTTGTGTATCCATTAATAAATTTTGTAGTTAGTTATTTTCACTATTTTTGTCTTTTAACCTTCATACTACCTTTATAAGTGATTAACCCACCACCATTGCAACATTAAATTATTCTAATTTTATCTATATATTTACTTTTATCAGTGAGATTTCCACTTTGATATGTTTTCCTTTTATTTTTTATCAACTTTTTTATAACTTAAAGAACTCTCTAACATTTCTTGTAAGGCCTGTGTAGTGGTGCTGAAATACATTTACTTTTGCTTGTCTGGAAAACTCTTTCTCTCTTCTTTAGTTCTGAAGGACAACTTAACTGGAACTGATTTTTGCATGTCGATTTTGTATCTTGCAACTTTACTGAATTTACTTATTCTGGTGTTGTTTTTATTTATAGTGACATCTTTATGGTTTTCTATACTTAATATCATAGATCTCCTTCAATTCTGAAGGATATCTTTGCTGGGTAGAGTATTCCTGATTGGTAGTTTTATTCTTTCAGCACACTGAATACATCATCCCAGTCCCTTCTGGTTTGCAAAATTTCTGTTTAAAAAAAAAATCTAACAATCTACTGATAATCTTATGGGTGTTCCCTGTATGTAACAAGTTGTTTCCCTCCTGCTGCTTTTAAGATTCTCTTATCTTTAATTTTGACAATTTAATTATAACGTGTCTCACTGTGGATCTCTTTACATTCATCTTTTTTGGGAATCTGAGCTTCCCCAAAGTTAGGGAAGATTTCAGCCATTATTTCTTTGAATTAGTTTTCTCTCTCTTGCCCTTCTGAACTCCTTTAAATGTATATTTTGGTCACTTTGATGGTGCCCCACACGTCCCTTAAGCTGTTTTCAGTCTTTTGTCTTTTACTCCTATGGTTGGATGAATTCTGCTACCCTACTGAGTTCACCAGTTTTTTTTCCTTTGATTGATCAGACTAGATTCTTCAGCCCTGTGGTCTGTTTTGTATTTTTTTATATTTTCTCTTTGTGTTGAAATTCTCACTTTGTTCATGCATGCTCTCCATCTTAATGTCCATTGTTTTGAACTCTCTATCAGGTAACTCATTTTGTTTCATTA
Source organism: Mormoops blainvillei (assembly GCA_004026545.1). Taxonomy (NCBI): domain Eukaryota; kingdom Metazoa; phylum Chordata; class Mammalia; order Chiroptera; family Mormoopidae; genus Mormoops; species Mormoops blainvillei. The sequence goes on from PVJD01003599.1 coordinate 30,938, forward strand.
AGATCTGTTTCTGGAATTTCATCTTGTACTTTGTTTAGAATGTATTTTCTTTCTTCATTTCCCTTGACTCTTTGTGCTGGTTTCCATGCATTAAATAAAAACAGCCATCTCTTGCAATCTGACAGAGTGGTGCTGTGCAGAAGATAAATGTCCTCTATCAGCCCAGCTTACATCCTGGTTGTTTCTCCGACTTGTGCTTGTCCACCTACTTTGTCCCTAATGGCTCCCAATAGTTGAATGTGCCAATACCTGTCAGTGTCCCAAAGGGGGAGATCTCAGTCAGCAGATTCTCTTGGAAACTGCACCTTTACACACCAGCTGGGAAAGTATGTATTGGGTTGGCTAAAATGTTCTTTCTTTTTCTGCGAGATGGCTCTAATAGTGTTTAATGTTTTTAATTTCATTTGAAACAATTTGGTTAGATTGTGTAGGGACAGCTGTCATATCACTGTACGTTAAAAAAAAAAAAAAAAAGCTTATCAAGCCCCAGCTGGTATAGTTCAGTGGATTGAGCATCGGCCTGCGAGCCAAAGGGTCGCCGGTTCAATTCCCCAGTCAGAGCACATGCCTGAGTTGCTGGGCCAGGTCCCCAGTAGGGGGTACACGAGGGGCAACCACACACTGATATTTCTCTTCCTCTCTTTCTCCCTTCCTCTCTGTATAAAAATAAAATGAAATCTTTTAAAAAAAAATCAAAATTTGTAAATTTTTGTGTAACCATTTTATTTATTTTTAAAAATTTTATTTACTTTTAGAGGGAGGGGGAAAGAAGGTGAATTAGAGAAACAATGATGTGTAAGAGAAACAATCAATCGGTTTTCTCTTGTACATCCCCAACCGGGGACCTGGCCCACCACCTAGGATGTGCCCTGACTGGGAACTGAACCGGTGACCTCTCGGTTTGTAGGCCGGGGCTCAACCCATTAAGCTACATTAGTGAGAGTTTGTGTAGCCATTTTAATATTGAAGATGGAAGAAAATAAGCAAGATTTTTGGCATATTATGCTTTATTATTTCAAGAAGGTATAAACACACCTGAAATGCAAAATAAGATCTGTGCAGTACACGGGGAAGGTGCTATGACTGATCAAAAATGTCAGAAGTGGTTTGCAAAGTTTCATGCTGGAGATTTCTCACTAGACAGTGCTCAGTGCCACTAGTCAGTCAGGCTAGCTGAAGTTGACAGCAGTCAAATCGAGACATGGAGAACAATCAACATTATACCACGCGGGAGATAGCTGACATGCTCAAAATATCCAAATCAATAGTTATTGGTGAAAATGAAAAATATGCCTTTCATTTTATGGAAAAAACTAATGGACATTTTAGCCGGCCCAGTAGTTAGGAGTCACTAGGGAGAAACTGAGAGGCGGGAATTTTTGCCGGCTCCCTCTCCCTGGGCGCCTCAGTATAAAGCTGCAAACGGCGTTCCTGAGCTGTTGAGAACTGCTTCTCCGCTCGCTGCAGTCCTGCGGGACTATGAACGCAAGCCTCATTGACTGCCAGTGCTGGGCAGTTCGGAGGCCTGTCGTTCGGGTGGCGGCCACCAAAGCTGGCGCACCAGACATGTGTACAGGCTCCTTTCAGGGAGAAACTGGTGAGACCTGAGTGGGCTAGCAGGGGAGGCCTGGGGAGGTATGTGCTGGTTCCCCTGGCTTTCGGAAGGGTGCAGCCAGCCTCCAGATGCATGCTGAATTAGGAGGCGGCAGCTCTTGAACTATGCAAATAGACCTCTTTCAGGGAAAGGCTGGGAGATGAGCATTTCTTTCTGACCCGGGAACACTGAGCCCTGGGGGGTTAGCCGGTAAGAACTTTGTTTGGCATGGTCCTGCAGGACTCCTGAATGGAAGCCCCATTGGCTACCAGAGCCATGTGATCTGGAGACCTGTCTGAGTCGCAAATGAGTGTAGAAGTTCCCTCCAGGGAGATCCTGGTGGCTTGAAGCTGTCTAGAGGGAGAGGGAAGAGAAGGTTTCCCAAATCTGGGGGAAGACTTCGGCAAGTCCTAGAAGTGTGTTAAGTTAGAAGCCTGGCCCGGCCATCAGGCAGCAGCAATTAAAGTGCGCCAACAGCCCTCATTCAGGAAAAGACAGAAATGGGTGTGTTTTGCCTGCCACCTCTGCGTACTGATCCTGGGGTGACAGCTGAAGTGACTGCTTGGGCCCATTAATAACTGCTTCTTAGTGGTTTGCTCTAGTCTTATGGTCTCATGGCTGCAAACCCCATTGGCTTTCAGGACTAAGCGTTTTGGGGGCCATCCTTTGTGTGAAAGTTTTAAAAGTTGGGGTGCTAGGTGTGGGGTCCAAACCCCTCCTCAGGGAGAGACTGGGCTTTGGGGGTTCCCTCCTGGTTGTTGGCACTGTGCAGGGGTGGGGCTTATGGCCAGAGTGCATCTCAGTCTTTCCTACTCACTTTGATGTGGGTATTTTCTTGTGCCCCCAACAAATGAGAGGCACTCAGCTAGTTTCCAAATGTCTTTCAGAGAAAATCACTCCCTGGGTAGCTGTTCATTCAGGTGTGTCTGTGGGAGGGGTGGAGTTCGGGGGCCATCTGTGTCACTATCTGTAAAGACCACCACATTACTTTCCAGATTATGTTTGTTTGTTTGTTTGGTCCAGAGATGAGCAGATCTGAGCATGGCTGGGCGATAACGGCAGGAATCCCCAACAAGGAAAAGATTTAGGATAGAAGAGGGGAACACTGATGGAGCCAGGTTTGGAGAGAAGCAATATGAACTCAAGATAACAGAGAGAGGGACCGGCCCTGGATGCGGGCAGTAGGGATTGCCTTCCCTTGAGGTGGGAGAAGGGAGGATTTTGTGAGTGGCACGCGAGGAAGGGAAGGAAACACATTTCTGATGGACTCTATTTTCTTAGTCAATTTGGAGGAACAAATATCTACTGGTTGTGAAAGGAAAGAAGGTGGCTCAGAAATAAAGAAAATGAGAAAGAAGCAACTAGAAAAGAGGCTAGAGTTTAAGGTAAAGATTGACAGGAAAGTTATAGAATGCCACCAAATATTTTTATTTCTGACATCCATTGGACCTTTCTGGTGAGCATTTATGTTAAAAATTATTGTAAGTAATGTCCGTCGAATGTTTGTGGAGTGTCAGGCACCAGGCTAAGAATACTGAAGAATTTCGGTGGTACTAACACTCTTTGAGGCGACAGTGACTATTACCCCCACTTTACAGATGATCAAGTATGAGAGAGAAAAGAAGTTGCAGTTGAACCTTGACTAGCCACCTGTACTAGCTGTGGACACTGGATGTCTGACCTAATCTCTTGAAGCCCTAGATTCTTTTTGGAGAATGGGGATCAGGACCTCTATTTTATAAAATTGTCAGGAACCTTAAATGAGACAACATGTGTGAAAGAGCTTAATACATGCCGGATACTCGACTGTTTTTAAACCATTGTGGGATGTGGACTGATGCCAAGCCTACAGTTGATTCAGTCATCATGACCTGAGTTTGTGTTCTGTCTCTCTCCAAAGGATGATGGGGCCCTGTTCCACAGGAGCAAGAATCCCTGTAACTTCTGCTTCTGGGCAGGTATCGTAAGTGTACGACACAGCCTAGTGCTGAAAAATTAAAATAGGAGCCTATAGCAATAGAGACGGTGGCCTGAACTGAAGTCACCAAAGGTGTTCAACCACCACACGGAGGCCCGTGTGAGGGCCTCTTCCCCACACTAGGTGTGGCCCACTTGCTACCAGCTAGTGACTCTTGGAGGCTGTAGTTCAAGATTCTAGATTGTCTCTGCCCCTCGTTTATTATATGACTTTGGCCTCCTCAAACCACAAAGTGGACAAAGCAAAGGCTTGCATCTCAGAGACAGCGCTAGGAGAGGTCAGCTGACATATGTCAAGTTCCGGTGAGTATTTATTATTGGAATATTCTTGCATTAAAAACAATTCCTACTAGGACAATAAACAGGTGGCAAGGACTCTGGTTAAGATGGCAGCACAGCAGATAACAGGGACCCGGGGAGTTCCCTTTGGCAACTGATCTCAGGGTGCTCTTGATGGCATCGACCAATGAGGCTGCTGTCCCTGGACAGGACAGCACTGCTTCTCTGGAGGCGCGGTGGGAGACGCACACCCTGAGAGAGACAGGGCCAGGCCATGTCCCAACCGGGAAAGCGGAGGAGCCTTGAGCTCAGTGTCCTAAATGCCCCCGGTGTCACTCACACACGCTCCCCTCAGAGGATACAAATTGCCTTTCCAGGCCGCATCTTGAAATCTCCCTGACACGTAAGAAACACATCGCTTTACTGTTGTGGCTGAAATACTGCTCATATTTATTGAAAAGGGAATCATAATGCAGTTGTGGAGACCCAGCTTCCACAGTCCTTCCAGCACTGACTGTAAATCACACTTGGGCTTGTCATTCCCTTCGCCAAAAGCACAGTCGCTCTAAGGAAATGCCCCCAGGAAGGGTAACCTGGAGGATGCCCCTCGGTTGTACCCCACTAGGAAGCATAAGCAAATAAAGTGGAGGCAGAAGCTTGGAAACGAAGTGCCCTTGAGCAAAAAGTTCCAATGCCACTCAGGCCAGGGCAGAGAGGTCGCCCCCGAGGCAGGAGCCTGCCACCGAGATTCAAGTGACACAAGGTCCAACCCTCAGACTGGCTGCCGGTGGAACGGAAATCTGACAGTAACTGCCACTTCTAATGGAGAAGACAGAGGAATCGGACCCTGTGTTGTTTTGGGAGGTCTGCGGACAGCAGATCCCCCAGTGAAGGGCCAGAAGCTTCTATCTGGAAGAGCAGGGAAGGGAAAATTGGTTATCGCCTATCATCAGTAGAAGATACCTGACCGTACACTCAACTGACTTCTTCATAACACAACTGGGACGTGATCAACGTGCCCGAGTCATGAGCTCAAGAGTCAGGTATAGTGAACACTTTTTTCTTGTAGGGCTGTGTCTTTAGAGGCTTCTTTCCCAAGGGGATGAAGCGTTTTCATGGGGTACAGGTGCAGTCATGACAGGCAGGCTCATGTACAAATGTTACTCCAGGGCAAGGTCCGTCCTGGTGGGTAGAAAGCATTTGCATAAAAAAGCGAGAGATTGCAACACCTGCAACAAGTCCTTTGGGGGCCTGGATGGGAATGAGGTAAGGCAGCCTGATCCCAACAGGTAAGGAGGTGTCTTTACAGAAGTCCGCAGAGTATTGGGGCAGCTCACCCTGAATTTGGAAAAGTGGGAAGAAATCACTGAGGAAACAATAAATTAAAATTTAGAAGGGGCACAATACTGCTCAGGGTTTTCCAACTTAGGAACGTGGTATGATGAAACAGGGCAGGCCCAGAAAGGCCATGTCCCTCCTGATTGAAGGGACTCCCTAGATGTCATCTTCAGCCCTGGGCAGCTGGTATTAGAAACTGGGTATAATGTGTTTCATGGCCTTCGGCCCAGTTCAGCTCCCTTACCTGTGCCAAGCTCATTAAGCTCACAGGCCTCAGCTGTGAGAGAATGCTGGCTAGAGCAGGGGACACCCTGCACATGTTACTTAGAGGCATGTTCACGAGCTTTGCAAAGTCAATGTCCTCCTTCCAAAGATCTGCAAAATGAGACACTGGATGGTTCCATGACTTGATTCAGATCACCCCTCAAAACTAGTTGTTCTAGAGCTCAGAGCTGAGGCCACACTGCCTCCTCTTCGGAAGTAAAGGCCAACCTCCTTGAAGTCTGATACATCTGGAGAGTCTAAAATGCTCTTTCCCCAGTATTTGCACTTTGCAGGCCGTTCCCAGAAGCTAAGGACAGGCCCCAGGCAAGCACACAACTTACTTGATCCTGCCGCCTCCGGACTTGCAGCACCGTGTGTGTGGGACCAGGCCAGGAAGGGGCGGTAAGACTTACCCTTTAAACCAACTAGACACTACAAATGCAGAGTAAAAAATATCTTCTACAAGATCTGAAATATGTGCACAGCCAACACCTCCATCACTTTCCATACCCTGGCGAGAGGCAACATGCCCCAGCAGTGCTGGCTGAGGCACCATGGGGCCCCCCTATCCCCGCAGGTAGCTGCTGCGTGCAGGCTCGCGCCCCAGGGCGTTGATGTGCGGCATGGCTCCCGCCGTGGCCGCCAGCTTCTCACTGAGCTTCTGGTTGACCAGTTCCAGGTGGCGGCCATTCTTCCGCGCCTGCCGCAGAGACCGCTTGACCTTCTTCACCCGGTCCCGGAGCTGCCTGTTCCGCTTCTCTAGGGTGGCCACCTTCTGCTGCAGCTTCTTGACATGGTCCTCCTCCTCAAACAGGGCCTTCTGCACCGACGAACACATGAGCTGAGGACAATAAACGCCACGCAGGGAGAGGCAGGTGAGTTTCAGGGAGTGGGCCCAGCGGCGTCCCAGACCCTAGTGTCGCCCACAGCCCGGACTCCAGGACAAGGGCACCGCTCAGGGCTCCTTTCTCACCTAATGACTCCCGCCTGGACCTCAAACAGAGCCCCTCCTGTGCTTCCTATATAGGGGGTCCTTGGATAACCTTGTTTTAAAAAGATATTCTAAATATTTGCCCACCTATCAAAAAGGAAAGAACTTCAGCAAGTCAAGAAGTAAAAGACCAAAACCTGAGACAGAAAAATGCACAAAGAATGTGAATAGTTCACAGAAAAGGTATTATAAACCTCTCTTAAATGTAGAAGAAGCCTCTCAGCCTCTTTCACAGTAAGATAAATGCACATCACAGCCTCGATAAATTGCTATTGTTTACAGACTGGGTCCGGATGTAGGGAAATAGGGCCCCTCATACACTGCAGGTAAAGTATAAGCTGCTATAAAAAGCAACCTGGTTACGTGTAGCAGAACGAAAGCTTCATAGTCCCTTTGATCTAGTAATTCCTGGGCTTTTCCTCATAGAAATATCCCCACGTATGCAAACTGCCACATGTGAAATATATAACAGTATTGCTCGTTACAGATATAAGAAGATTGGGAAGTGGTGTCAGCATCACAGTGGCCTAAGATGTCCTTGATTTTTTTGTCCACTCTCCAGAAACAAAAATTTGATACCCATCCATGAGCAAAAGTGTGCATGTGGGAACTATGGGATTCGGTGACCATATGCCAAGGGACCCAGGAAGAGTCCTGCCCACCCCCATGCATCAGACAGGCCGCGGTCCCAGTGCGGAGCCTGCAGGGGTCCATGAGCTGGCTCCAGCTCCCCTTAGGCAGAGGGCCTCGAAGCAGATACACAAATGACCAACGGGTATATGAGAAGACATGCAAGTCAAAGCCACAATGAGGTGTCACCTCACCCATCAGAATGGCTGTCATCAAAAAGATAAGAGGTAGGGCTATGGTACGGGATGGTGACATAGGCGGATCCTGAATTCACTTCCTCCCACAGGCACACCAAATCTACAGCGACATAGGAAGTTTCCTATGACAGAAACCCAGTAACTAGATGGATGACTCCCACGCATTGGGCAAATGGGAAAAAAACCACCACCCACACTGAAACGGGAAAGAGAGGCTGAGACACAAGCTGGTCATACAGCCCTGGTGTGGCCCGCAAGCGGGTGTGAAGTCCCAGCTTCTCCCTGAGGAGCGAAGGGTTTGAACCACGTGTTGGGGACTCCAGTTTTTAAGATTGTACCTGAGAGATGAATCCCCAAAGAAAGCCAGCAGGGCTGTGTCCACAGCAAACTCAGCAACAGTTCTCACAGGAGTTGCTCGTGGAACCCCCACCCCAGGCCTGGCACAGAGGCGGCGGACTGAAAAGCGCCCAGTCTTTCTGCGAAGACGCCTATTTGCTTATCTTAAATCTTCAGCCTGAGAGACTTCTAACTAAGTCCACGTCGAGGGGCCTACCACAGTGGTTTCCGAACACTGTAGACTCAGCCTCTGCCTTGCTCCAGGTCATGGGCACCACCCAGAAGGGAGCTTGTGCACACACCGGGTGCCCCAGTGGTTGTGGCTGTGCCCAGGGGACACCCCTAGATCACTTGGTTCTGGTGGCCAGCAGCTCTCACTGTTGCAGATCCCCTAGGACTGTAAAAAGTAGAGAAACAGTTCTTAACCAGCTACCCCACTTGGGGCACAGTGGGGGCAATGTTGCCGGCTACACACTGAAGCCCTCTGTGATCTGGCACAGTGAGAACCCCAGGGCCTTCAAGCATATCACTAAACACACACATTAAGAAGTCATGGACGGCCCAGCTGCTTTTCCAGGATGCCCTCCTGAACTGTTACGCCAGCAAAATGGAAAAGTCCTATGGGGCGAATAACATACCTTTCAAGGTTTTATTTTTTAAATTGATTTTAGAGAAAGAGGAACATCGATTTGTTGTTCCAATTATTTATGCACTCATTGGTTGCTTCTTGTATGTGCCCTGACTGGGGATCGAACCTGCAACCTTGTTGTATCACGGTGACACTCTTAACAAACTGAGCTACCCAGTCAGGGCCAAGATGATGTTCGTTGTTGATAATGCTCACAGACATCTTCCTTTTTCCAATCTTCATCCTAATATCAAAGTGGCGTCTCTCCCTTCAAACACAGCCCCTCTTTGATCCAAACAATGGAGCAAGGAGTTACAGCAGCTTTTAAAGCCTACCACCTGAGGAGGAGGACCTTCGTCCATGCCATTGCTGCAACAGGAAGACGCTGATGGAATTCTGGAAGGAGCACACCCTCCATAACTGAAGACCCCTGCTTGGGCTTGAGGTGATGTGACCAAAGAGTATATGAATGGCATCGGAAAGAAAGCACTCAAGCAGTCATCCATGACCTCAAAGGATTTGCCAAGGCAGCGGAGGCTGCAAAAATCAACGAGGCTATGGGTGAGGATAACAAGGAGCACCTCGGGCTGGTTCCTGAGAAGCTGACTAATGAGAAATTGCTGGAACAGGAATGCATAGCTGAAGAAAAAGAACCACTCCCAAGAAAACTCACAGTGAAAGGCTTAGCAGAAGCTTTTTGCAGACCTCAAAGAAGCTCCTTAAAAAGTTTGAAAACATGGACCCCCCAACACCAAAAGGTTTTCATTAATAGAGAGGAATGTCCATGTTGTATTGTGTATGATGAAAATCTGTAATGAAATAAAGAATCCAAGCAAACCACCATGGACCTACTTCTGAAAAGAGTGACTCATCCTCCAGAAGAGCCGCAGGCGGGTCCTTCAGCAAGTGTTCCAGAAGAAGGCCCTGCTATCAAAGGAGATGACAGCTCCATGTGTGTTATAGCCCCTGGAGCCCTTCCAGGGGGACAAGATGGGAATGTGGGAGTCAGTGAGTGACGCTGATGCCCCTGACCCTGTGTAGGCCATGGCTAATGTGTGTGTGTGTGTGTCTCAGTTCTTAACAAAAAGTTTTCATAGGAAAAAGCTTATAAAGATATTAAAATATTTTTTATAGCTGTACAATGTCTTTGTGTTTTAAGCTAAGTGCTATTATGAGAGTCAAGTAAAAACATTAAAGTTTATAAAGTACAAAAGTCCTGCAAGTTCCAGTCAGTCATGGTCAGTGTGCAATACAAGTGTACCATTTTTTCTTTTATACTGTACTTTTTCTATGTTTAGATATGTTTAAACACACAAATATTTACTATTGTGTTACAATTGTCTATTCAATACAATAGCATGCCGTACAGGTTTGGAGCTTTAGAAGTAATAGACATACAGCCTAGATGTGTGGTGTAGTCTGTACCACCACATCCTATAATGTTTGCACAGGGACAAAATCGCCTAATGACACATTCCTCAGGACATATCCCTATCCTCAAGTGATGCCCAACTGTAGTAAGGTAGTGGCTTAATCACATATGAAGCCATTCTGAAGGTTAAAAGTAATAAAAATAGCTATTTCTATAATAATTTGTTAATGGATACCCAGGCTACAAAGATGTAAATTGTGATTTCAGAAGCACAAAACATAATATGTGGGGGGTGGTAAAAAGGTAAAGGTTTAGAATGTGTTTGAAAATAAGTTGATATTTATTCAAACTTAAAATAGACTTACAAGTTGTTTTATGTAAGCCTCATGGTAACCACAAAGCAAAAACCTGTAGCAGATACACAAGAGATAAAAGAGTCTCAATCATACCACTGCAGTATGTCATCAGACCAGAAAGGAAGAGAAGGAAGGAACGGGGAAGTTACAAAACAGCCAGAAAACAATTAACAAATGACGACATGTACATACCTATCAGTAATTACTTTGAATGTAAATGAAGTGAATTCTCCAAAAGACACTAAATGGCTGAGTGGATTTAAAAAAAAAAAAGACCCAACTATATGCATGCCACAAGGAACTCCGATCATCTTTAAGGTTTAAGGACATACAGACTAAAGCTGAAAGCAAGGATATGGAAAAAGACATTCCATGCAAATGGAACGAAAATAAAGCTGGCATAGCTACACTTACATCAGACAAAATAGACTTTCCAACAAAAGCAAAGGGCTTTAAATGTAAAGCAACTGATCCAACAAGAGGATATAACATTTGTAAATATGCACACAATATAGCAGCATCTAAAGATTCAAGTGTAGGCAAAAGTAGGTTTAAAGCTGTCATACAAATAATAGAAGAATAAATAATACAAGAATAAACTTTGTTTCATTACTCATTAACTGTAAACCTGCTTTTGCCCACCCCTGTATAGATCAGGGACAGACAGAAATATAATAATAGTAGGGGAGTTTAATACCCTACATTGATCAAAGTATAAATCATCCAGACAAAAGATCAATAAGTAAACATCGGTCTTAAGCAATACATTAGACTAGATGGACTTGACAGATATATCTTGAATATTCCATTCAAACCCTAGAGCATGCACATTCTTCTTAAGTGCTCATGGAACAGTCTCCAGGACGGATCATATAGTGGGTCACAAAACAAAAAGGAAACTGGAAAATTCACAAATAGGTAATTAAACAACATGCTAATGAATAACCAATGGGTCAAAGAATAAATCAAAAGAGAAAGTATACCTTACGACCAATGAAAAAGGAAACACAACAAACCTACACTTATGGAATGCAGCAAAAGCAGTTCTGAGGGGGAAGATCACAGTGAAACATACCTACTTTAAGAAGAAGAAATGTCTCATAGAAATAACCTAACTTTACATGTCAAGGAACTAGAAATAGAAGAACAAACTAAGCCCAAAATTAGTAGAAGGGGGAAAAATCAGAACAGAAACAAATGAAATAGAGACAGACAATAGAAAAGATCAGTACAACTAAGAGCTGACTTTTTGAAAAGATAAACAAAACTTTACCTAGAATTACCAAAAGCAAAAGAGAGAGGACCCAAAAAATAAAATCAGAAATGAAAAAGGAGATGTTACAGTTGATACCACAGAAATACAAAGGATCCTAAGAGACAACTATGAACAATCACTTGCCAACAAATTGGACAACCTAGAAGAAATGGGTAGATTCCTAAATGTATAACCTATACATTTACCTATACCTATAAAGACTGAATCATGAATAAATTAAAAATCTGAATAGACCAATTACTAGTAAGAAGATTAAAACAGCAATCAAAAACCTCCCAAGCAACAAAAGTCCATTACCAGACAGCTTCACTGGTGAATTCTACCAAACATTTAAAGACGAATACCAGTCCTTAAACTCTTCCAAAAAATAGAAAAGGGAACACTTCCAGACTTGTTTACAAGGTAGGGACCAAAAAATGCTGGAATTTATTAAAAATTGTGTATTTATTCTTACATGTTTAAACTTCAGTCACCTTCAAAGTACTCTCTATTTGATACAATACACCTATCAAGAAGTTTTTTCTACTGTTCAAAACAGTTTTTGAACTCTTCTATTTTGGTGCCTTTAAGTGTTTCTGCCATTTTTTGTTTTACCTCTCCCACACTGGCAAAACATTTCCCTTTGAGGATATTTTTCATCCAGGAAAAAAATAATCACTCAGGGTGAGATCAGGTGAATCGGGAGGGTGGGGCACAGGGGTCATGCCATTTTTGGTCAAAAACTGAACACTCAGCACAGTGTGGGCAGGTGCACCCATAAATCACCCATCATGAAATGGGCAAATACGTTGAAAGAGTCTTCAAAAACAATTCACTGAAGCTGAATGTAGCCTCTCACACCACCACCAGCCAGTACACTGATACAGATGGGTTCCTGGAACACTCTCCTGGTGGAGGAGGCCTGTACTACAAAAGGCCCACCTTCCAGAAGTCAATTTCAGGTTTGGGGGACCCCCACCTTATACAAGACCAGCATTACCCTGATACCAGACAAAAATGATACAAGAAAATTATAGGCCAATATACCTGATGAACACAGATGCAAAAATCCTCAACAAAATATTAGCAAATTTAATTCAGCAATACATGAAAAGGGTCATACACCCTCGAGTAGGGTTTATTCCAAGGATATAACAATAGTTCAACATCTGCAAATCAATCAGTGTGATATACTACATAAACAAAATAAAGGTTAAAAATCATATGATCATCTCAATAGCTGCAGAATAAGCATTTGACAAAACTGAATATCCATTTATGATAAAAATTGTCAACAAAATGAGTAGAGGGAATGAATATACTTCAACATATTAATAATAAAGGCCATATATAACAAGCCCACAGCTAACATCATACTCAACGGTGAGAAGCTGAAAGCTTTCCCTCTAATCAGGAACAAGACAAGGTTGTCCACTCTTGCAACTTTTATTCAACATAGTATTGGAGTCCTAGCCAGAGAGCAATTAGGAAAGAAAAAGAAATAAAAGGCATTCAAATTCAAAAGGAAGAAATAAAACACTTTATAGATGACATGATATTAGATATAGGAAACGCTAAAGATTCCATTTAAAAAAACTATTAAAAATAATAAATTCAGTGAAGTTGCAGAATACAAACCAAGGAGGTGAAAGATTTCTACACTAAAAACTATAAAATATTGATTAAAGAAATTGAACACAAATAAATGCAAGGCTATTTCATGCTCATGGATTAGAAAAATTAATGTTTAAATAGCCATACTACCCCAAGTGATCTACAGAGTCAAAGCAATTCCTATCAAAATTCCAGTGGCATTTTTCACAGAACTAGAACAAGCAATCCTAAAATTTGTATGGAACCACAAAAGATCCTAAATACCCAAAGTAATCTTGAGTAAAAACAAAGTTGGAGGCATCATGTACCCTAATTTTAAACTATATTACAAAGCTACAGTAATCAAAACAGTACAGTGTTGTCATAAAAACCGACACATAGAGCAATGGAACAGAATAGAAAGCCCAAAAATAAACCCACACATTTAAGGTCAAATAATTTATGACAAAGGCACCAAGAGCATACAATGGAGAAGGATAGTCTCTTCATTAAATGGTGGGAAAGCTGGACAGCTACATGCAAAAGAATGAAACTTGACAACTTTGCTACACTATACCCCAAAAATTAACTCAAGATGGATCAAAGACTTGAATGTAAGACCTGAAGTCATATCCTAAAATAAAACATAGTCAGAAAGATCCTTGACACCAGCCTTGGTGATAATTTTTTGAATTTCACAATAAAAGGGAAAAAAAATCAGTATTTAGGCTACACCAAACTAAAAAGCTGTGCCCAAAAGAAACCATCAACAAAGCGACAAGACAATGTATGGAATGGGAAAATATTTTTGTAAAACATATCTGATAAGGTTAATATTTAAAACCTGTACAGAACTCCTACAACTCAATAGCAAATGAATAAATAATCCAATTAAAAAATGGGCATAGGACGTGAATAGACATTTCTGCAAAGATACACTAAAATCCAACAGGTTCATGAAAAGATGTTCAACATCACTATCCTTTAGGGAAATGCAAATTAAACCACAATGAGATACCACCTCACACCTTTTAGAATGGCTATCATCAAAAAGACAAGAGATAAATTTTGGTAAAGACGTGAGGGAAAAGGGAACCTTTGTGCACTATTGATGGGAATGTAAATTAGTCCAGCCACTATGCAAAACCGTATGGAAGTTTCTCAAAACATTAAAAATAGAAATAGCATAGGATCCAGCGATCTCACTTCTGGATACTTATTCAAAAGAAACGAAAATGGATTGCAAAGACATCTGCAATCTCACATTCATTGCATTAGTCACAGTAGCAAAGATATGAAAACAACCGTAGTGTCTGTCGACAGAAGAATGGATAAAGGTACGTGTATGTGAGTGTGTGTGTGTGTGTGTGTGTGTGTACACGTAGTGTAATATTATTCAGCCACCAGAAAGAGGCAAATCCTGTAGTTTGAGTTTGCAACAACACCAGTGCACTTTGAGGGCATTATGCTCAGTGAAATAAGTCAGAGAAAGACAAGTATTGTATTATATCATTTATATGTAGAATCTTAAGAAAGCTAAACTCATAGAAACAGTAGAATAATGGTTACCAGGAGGTGGAGGGAATGGGGAGATGTTGGTCAAAGTTACAAACTTTGAATTATAAGGTGAAAAGTTCTGGGAATCTAATAATGTATATCAGGTGATTATAGTTAATAATGCTGTATTATATACTTGAATATTTCTAAGAGAATAAATCATAAATGTTCTCACCACAAAAACGAAATGGTAAATATGTGACAGGATGGAGGTGTTAGCTAATGCTAAGGTGGTAATCATTTTGTAATATATAAATGTATCAAATCAACACATTGTATACCTTAAACTTACATAAGGCTATATGTCAATTATATCTCAATTAGGCTAGGGGAAAAAAGGAAACAATCTAAAAATGCTCATCAAGAGAGGTGTGGTCCAATAAATTACAATAAATCCATACAATAAAACATCTGCCATCTTTAAAAGAACAAGACAGTTTCATATGAATGGCACTGTAGCAATATCATCTAAGTTAGGTTGTTAATATAAAATTAAGGTGCAGACCAGTGTGGATTCTGAGACACAAGAATGTAAAATGTTGATTCCATATGCATACATTATCTTTGGAAAAATATATTAAAAAACTGGTAAAGGATGGCTGTGTCCAGAGAGCAGAGGGGCCAGGGGTGAGAAGATTTATTTTTACTGTGTACTCTTTTGTAATGTCTGAATTTTGTACTATCTCTTTTTTTATATATATATTCTCACCTCTCATCTCACTTCTCCTGCCCATTCTACATGCTACTATCAAGAATAAGGTTTCTAAAGTAAGGCGGGAGCTGCAAGTTACCTCTGCTTTAGAGCCATCCATCGATCCCCCAGCATACACCCTGCAACACAGTGCAGCGGTGAAGGGTTGCCTGCACTGGTGTCCAGTCCCTAAGCTCATAATAGTGGGATCTCTGCTGCACCTGCCAGACCTCCCTTCTACCAGGGACTAAAGGAGTTGTCCCCCCAGATTCTTGCAATGTTGACAGCCCTCAGCTGAGTCTCTCTCCAGTAACTGCCCCTGACTCAAGAGAGCTGCCTCACTCCTGTGACGCCTCCTTCCCCGGGGTGCCCACGTCCCCGGGGTGCCAGCCTCTGAGCGCACCCGGGTAGGCTGTGGCCTTTGTGAGACTGCGTTTCGTGAGGCTGCATGGCATGTAGGCCAGCTTCTCCTTCTGCCCAGTCCTGCTCTTCCCTCTCCTTCCCTTCCTCAGATGTTGATCCCAGGAGCCCTCAATAAAGACACAAAACCCCGCTGCATACTACTCAGCTCAGTCTGCTTCTCAGAGAACCCAGCCTACAGCACTCGCCGTCCTCGCGTGTGCCATGGGAGAATCGTGGTACGATCTTATAGGGGTGTCTCAAGGATTTAATGAGTTTTACTGGTAATGCTCAGAACTGTGCCCTGTGTCGGTGTTGGAATGTGTCTCTCCAAAATTCATACACTGAAATCCTCATGTCCAATGTGACGGTATTTGGAGGTGGGGCCTTCGAGAGGCGACTAGGTCTTGAGGGCAGAACCCTCATGAGTGGGATTAAAGTCTCCATGAAAGAGACCCCACAGCACTCCCTTGCCCCTCCGCCACACAGGTAAGATGTCTGAGACCCAGAAGAAAGCCCCTACCCCACCACACTGGCACCCGGATCTTGGACTTTGAGCCTGTAGCTGTGTGAAAAACTAAATTCTGTTTATAAGCTATCCGACCTGTGGAGTTTTGTTATGGCCGCCTGAATGGACTAAGACATAGTAAATGGTCACCAGATGTTAGTCATTATTATGGAATCTTTCTAAACCCCTAACCTTTGTGATTAGACCTGGCCTACATCTCCAGTCTTATTTTTCATCCCTTTGTTCACCCACTTTATGCGCAAAGCAATCTGTCTCCTGGTTGTCCCCCCATACATCCTGTTCTTTCCCATCCTGGGCCTCCACCACACTCCTCCTCCCTCCTGGAGGACTATCTCCCTCGCCTCTGCCTGGTGACGCTATCACCATTTTCTGCGGGTCCCCTCCATGCCACTTCCCACATTTCCTGCTCCAGTGTCTCCTTAGTGCCCCTGTAGCTGTTCCTGCAGTGCACACCAAGCGCCACGCAGCACTGGGCGCACACTCACTGCCCTGTCATGCGCCAGACTGCTGACGGCCGGCGCCACCTTGCTCTTTGTAGCCCTGTCGCCCTGGCCACTTCAGGCATACAATGCAAAATGTGAATCAAGTTAAGTGTTCCAAAAATACCTGTCATTTAATAAAGAGCTTTGGCCTCCTGGGGCTCCCACTGTTCTGGAGGAGACCACACATGCAAGACTGCCCTCTTCTGGCCAAAAAGTCCCCTCAGAAAGAAGAGGTGGGCTGGGGAGACTGGAGGACTCATTACAGGTGACCCCTGAATGACACGGGAGTTAGTTAGGGACGCCAACCCTGATGCAGTTGAAAACCTGCATTAACTTTTGACTCCCCCAAAACTTAGTTGTCTCTTGGTATCCCCAAGGACCCTGTATAAAATGGCATAGAACAATGCACACAGTAGGCCCCCACATCTGTGGTTTCCCGAACACGGATCCAAATAGTACAGGTATTTATTTATTTTAAATCTGCATGTAAGTGGACCCATGCAGTTCAAATCCATGTTGTTCAACGGTCAACTGTATTTATCTATATAACTGAGGGTTTAGTTTGGCCAGCTACCAGGCCAAGCACTTTATATCCGCTGTCTCATTAAGTCACTGTCTTTCTAAGAGTTACAGTAGATTCTTCTATCGAAAACAGGATCAAAGTCCAAGCAAGGTCTATTAAAACAAGAGGACTGTATTTTTTCATGGCTGTTGGTACAAAGTTTGAAAGGACAGAATCCAGTATGTTGGAACATAACATCAAAGGGAAAGCTAAGTCATGTTTTATAACACTTTACAAAGGCTTCATTTTAAAATAATACATACAAACAGAGGGACGCGACAAGATCTGTACTCTTGGTGGAACATTAGTGGTCACTTCTGAGACTTCAACACTCTGCATAAGCATCCCCTAGAGTCCAAGGGGCCAGCTGTTCTCTAGTCTGGAGAAGCAGGAGGAAGACCACCTTAATGATGGCCTCAAGAAGCCAAGATGGAAGGAAAGGACACCTGGAAGCGTGGTGGGGTCGGGTGCTGGGTGGTAGCAGGGCTATAGTTATTAATGTGGGATGGATGGGATGACTAGAGATCTTAGTGAATTTGTCATTCATGATCCCCACAGCCTCTCTTTGACATGGGTATGGTTTGAATGGACACAGAAAGACACAGAAGGACTCTTAGTAACTTGTCCAATGTCACCGACAGTACAACTATGACCCAAGGACCCTTAACCAGGCACAAGGTCTTTATCTCTGCAGAAAAGTGGGCTACATCACCAGGCGGGGATACCCTAGGCCCCATGATATGATGATGCCACTGCCAACAGATCTCAAGGAGGTCCCCCACATCTTGGCTACCACCTCAGAAGATAATTCATCAAGAAAGCAGGAATTCCTACACAAGAGCTGTGCTTTCAAATATGTGTGTGTCTTTAAGAAATCATCCTTTCTCTGGCATACTTAACAAGGGGCATCAATCTCTTTAGGAAGCTGCTTTTTAAAAATACAGAAACAAGACATATTTGCTCATTGAGCTCTATGGTATTTTTTTGTAAGCTGAGAAGAGTAGGGGGAAAGACCAGGCCAAGCTGAAATAGGTACTGCCACATTTTATTTGAAGAAGAACGGAAGAGAAACAAATGATCATGTGTCCCCGAAGCAACAGATTTCTAATGTGCAGCTCCTCCCTCAGGCCCACATCAGGCCAACTCTGATTGGCTGAGGAGGAGAAAGCGGTCAGAGGGGTGAGTACACCCACCAATCACCTGGAGCAGGTTTGTTTCTCCCTGGAAAGCTCCACACAGCCAGCAGGGTGCTTGCTGTGGCGTGAGGGGAAGGCTGTCCACAGGGGAGCCTGCTTTTCTGGTCTCAGGAAGGCAAAAGATAGGCTGGGATCCCCACTCTTTATCTTTTTAAAATAATACCTTTTAAAACTACATAAGTAACACATGTTTATTGTAGAAAATTTTTCCAAATTACGGGACCAAGGAGGACAATGAAAGTCACCTAATTCTATTGCGCAGAGGTACGGTTGACATTTTAATATATCCTTCCTAGAACTGTCTTTAGGGGTAGAGATAGTATTTTAAAGAAAATTAGAATCATGCTATTATTCAATTTTCTCTTCTTCTGTGATCCTTTTGGCATTTTATCATGACTACTTTCTGAACTTGGTGCACTTCCCTTGAACATTTCACTGGAAGCTGGGGGAGGCCGAGTCAGGTGGCTGTGCCCACCATCATGAATTGCAAGACTGGACCCCAGTTGTTCATCCTCTCTTTATGAGCATCAGCCAATTAGGGAAGAATGACGAGATGGGCATTTTTGCATCTGTGAGGCTGAGTGACCTTACTGAGATCTTTTTTTCGGGGCGGCGGCAGTGGGGGTTGGGGGGGGTCACCAGTCTCCAATGACAGGACAAACCTCCGGAGAGTGTCCTTAGAGAGTGTCCTGTACCTTTACCGAAAGCCTTCCTGTGTGCTCTGTGGTCTCCCCAGGAAGCTTAGGGGCTGTGGGAAACCTTCACGATCAAGGTCATGAGAGCTAAAGGAGCTGTATCTATGCTACCACATACAATCACCTCTAAATGATTTGCAAAGAAATCATTTCTAAACAGTTTCAGCTTCCATATGTTCATTCATTCCAGCAAGAAGCATTTATTATGCTATGCCTGGCACTGTGTGGTGCAGAAAGCTTTCCTGAATTATTCCGCAATATACTGGTAATCTGCATCTCGCTAAACAAAAAGTGTATTAAAAATTACTATTTCACTTTCACGACAGCAGACCTACCAAGCGCTCACTGAGAGGATTCTTGCCTTCACGGCTGCTTTGGATTTAAGTAACCACCTATTAAGACAAGACAAAATATACTTTCAGGAACATTAAAAATGAGGGGAGGAGAGTCCAAAAGCAACATCACAGGCAAACAGCTTGCCTTTTAAACATTTTGTTCCTGTTCTTTAGATTCAAAGAAGAGAAAGGAAAAAGGAAAGAATTTAACTCTAGAGCAGGGTTAGCCAATTATAGGCCAATGCGGCCTACCACCTGCTTTTGCAAATAAAAGTTTTACTGGAACACAGCCACTTTCATTTGTTTACATGTTGTCATGGCTACTTCCATGCCACAGTGGCAGAGTTGAGTAGCTGCGACACAGTCTGGTCAAAAAAGCCTGAAATATTTTCTGTCTGGCGCTTTACAGGAAAAAACCCCTACTCCTAACCTTGAGAGAGGCTCAAAGCAAATGGAGATGCCAAGGCAGCCGCTGGCAACTGATGAGTTCAGAGGGAAGTGGCCAAAGAAGGAAGGGAGGGTAAGAGCACAGCAGGGCACCTGGCTACCAGAGTGTCCCAGGACCCTCCCGGCCCCACCACACCTTTTTCACCTGCTTTGCAAACACCGATTGGCGATTACTGCTTTGGGCTGCCAGATTGTAGCTCAAGTTCTCAATAATCTCTGTCAGCAAGGATCCTTCTGACTCCATCTCAACAGACTGCTGCCAATTTTAACCCTCCAGATGGAAATTAACAAGACAGCTCTTTCCAAAATGACTAGCAACTGTTGCTAAAATACTTCCCCAGGGACGCCGGAAAGATAAGCTTACTAGAACCTACAAATGTGCATGGCCCCTACGTGACCCATGCACATCAGTGATCAATGTGGAGATCAGGGGACTGTAGACATGCAATTTGTCAGTTCTGAAACGTTCGCACTGCGCTGTGTTTTCTGACCCAGCTGAGGGCAGAAGCCAAGATTCCTCCGTTGTCCGTGTGCTTCGGGCACTCGGGGTTGATGGACAGCTCACGGGCCTCCGCCCAGGTGCTCCACGGTTCTCTTCATTGCGCTGTTGTCTTCAGCCCAAGACACAGACGTGTGAGGAGCTGGGCAGCAGAGTCAAGCTAGTGCAGAATGGTTTCCTGACTGTCTCAACACTAACAAGCTGGATGACACCCAAAGCTACTGGAAACGCTTCCAAACCACAGAAGTGACAACAGGGCAGTTCTTCTGAGGACTCTGGAGAAACAACCTGAGATTCCTGTTACTGTATTTGACTTGGTAGCTAATTCCCTGCTCCACCCAAAGCCCAAACAGTTGACTCCCTGTGCCAGGAGCCCAGCAGGAAGGGAAGCAAGGGCCCCAGGCAGGCTGTGGCTGGAAGGTGAGGGGTGTGAGGACAGGCACGTGGGGCTGGGGTCAGGCAGGAAGTCAGGAGGGAGCTGGGGCGGGAGTGCCCTCCCCGCTGCAGCACTGACCCCAGAGCACCCCCCACCCCCCAGCACTTCGCCCCAGCAAGCTGGGTAGCTCTCTAGTATCCTGGGTAGAAACATGGGCCAAACTATTCAGAATCAGGCGTGCGATTCCATCCCGGCACCCCCATCATCTGGCAGTGGGGCGTTGCTTAAGTCAATGCAGCCGCCTTTGCTCAGTCCTCTTTTATACAACAGGGATAATATGCTTCTGCCATAGATTAGCTTTGAAGATTAAATCATATAATGTATGTAGTGCATTTGGCCTAGCACCTGGCACAGAGTGAAGAATAAATGGAGCTTTTATGATTGTTCGTCCTGCGTTTGAGCTTTTCTGATCAAATTGTTACTCCCTGACCACACTGGGCTCTCTCAAGTGGTTGCACCTTTGCACATGCAGTTAGGTCCTGCTTAGAAAATCCCCACCAGCCCATGCTCCTCTCATTTTTATCCAACTCATGAAATTCTATTTATTCTCCACATCTCAGTTCAAGGGTCACCTCCTCTGTGAAGCCTTCCTTGATTCCTCTGGGCACAGCCATTGTTAACTATTCCCTGATCCCACCGTCAAGTTTACTGCATCACACTCTGTTAGCAAGTCTCTCTCTCTCTTAGACCGTAAGCCCGTCTTTACAAGGGTTCTAGCTTTCCATCTTTGCATGCGGCACGAAGCACACAGCGAACACTTAATAAATGAAAGAAGGAGTGCAGATTAAAACAGAAATACATTCAATGACTTAAAAATGGGCAACAAATGGAGAAGCAGGAGCTACCTTTGGAAAAGTGGGTACTGGATTCACCATGATCCTTGTGAAGCCCAGTTTCCCAAGAAGAAAGTCAGTTTTGACTACCTGTCCTGGGAAGATTAGGAACTGGCTTTAAAAATCACTGAAATTAGTGCATGTCCCCCCCAACCCCCGCCCTGATATTCTCCCCACACTCCTGACTGGGTTAGTTTATATATACCAAATCCCACAAAAGTTGCAGGTCGTTGTGGAGATGGGAAAAGACAGTGAATTTTAGAGCGGAGATGCCAGATTACAGAAAATTTAGGTAAATTTAAGAGACAGGATCACATTTCAGAGGCTGGCCACGATGGGGGGCGGGGGGGGGGACAGGGTCTTAGACAGCCAGAGCTTAAATCGTGAATTGACCATGATTAAAACCAGGAACGATTTCACTGCTTTGGGTCAATTCCTGCCATTGTGGAAAGAAAGTTTATTGGTTAAGTTCAGTTACAGAGAAATAAATTTATACCTTTAGATAAATTCCCTACAAAGTGTTGCCCAAGGTGGGGTCTACCTAGTGCTCAGCTCATGAGATGCCTGCATGGGGACAAAGGGATTTTTCTGGTCAAATGAAGCTGAGAAACGCTGCATATTAAGTCTCCCTCTAATGTAATGCTCAATAACATATCGGCCACATTGGATTAGGTAAACCTCCGTGACTCTGTTTTATCCCGCATCTCATTTGACCAGGGCAGAGCCCTCCCACAGACAAGAAGAACTGAATACAGGCTGCAGAGATTTTGACTCTCTGGGTCGTGAAGGCGCCCAGAGCCCCCCGCCAACCCCTTTAGCTATGGGTAGCCTGCTGCATTTTCCCCAGGGAATTTTTTTTCAGTGTCCAGAACAAAAAATTTATTGTTATAGTTGAAAATGGCATAATGAGTCTAGGAGTTCAGTAACTTTTAAAATAAGTTAATTTGGAGATATTTTAATTACTGCTGGTCCAGAAAAAATGAATTTCTCATTGCATCCCATTGCTCTCAGTAGATACATTATATCTCAATTGTATGCATGTGAGTCCCTTGTCCTGGGGGACAAGGAACTGAACTTGTCCCCTTCTGTGGCATTTTAGTCTTAAGTTCTAAGCTTCTTACAGGTGAATCTATATCTTGCTCAGGGAATTTTGCAAACAAAATTTCCCATTATTTATAATGTAAGAAGACTGGGAAGCGCTAGGCTACAGAATACTGACTCCCACCCACAATGCTTTTCTGGACCTACTGAGGGGAGGAAACTGAAACACAGATCCTTGGGTATGCCGGCTGCTAAGGCTCTCATTCAGTGCCCAGCACTTTCCAGGGTGCAGTGGAGAAAAGACTGCCACGTAAAGTGAACGGGAGGGTATTTTAATTCCTTAGGGCCCCAGAAAATCAGCATCACAGCAGAGGGGCGCCTCCTTCTGGTCCCGATTCTGCCACTGATGAATTAGTGACCTTGCTGAGTTATGCATGGTCCTTTCTGTACCTCAGACACAGCTCCTGAAAGATATCTTCCCACCTCTGACACCTCCCACTGTTTGCTCACAGCTTCCATGGGCATCTCAGTCCCCAGCTGGCCAGTCATGGCCAAGGCTGGGATTCCTTCCCTTGAAAACAGCAGACAGGAAACAGGTGCACTACAGACTTGCTGATGTGGGGATTCCCTTGGGAGGGATGCGTGCTGTCCAGGCTCACTGGAAGCTCAGGGTTTTGTAAAGATCTGCCTACTGGCCTTCCGATGTGTGTGCGCTCAGTCTCCAGGGTCTCTTGAGCTCATGGGAGGGGAAGTATGAAAGAACTGATGATGTAGCATCCTCCTCCTCCAAACCCATCAGTGGACACATGTGCTACCATTGGGGATGGGGGTCAAGTTCACTCCTGCCCCTGCCCTGCGTGTGCCGACCACTGCTGAGTGAGGTGCACTGAGCCACTGACTGGCTTTTTAAGCTTCATGCCTCAGGTCACTGCTACTGCCCCAGGGAACAGTAGTAGGTCACTGACCAAGTCAAACTTTCCACCTCCCTCCGTGGACCTCTGAGCTTGGTCCAGGTGCACAATGCAAGCCCTCTGACCTCAGTGCCTACTAATGAGCCTGCTGAGACTGCGAAGGCTGGACCATGGACCGCTGGGGTCCAGCTAGGAGAGGAAGTCCAGGGGAAAACTGGCCCAGAGCAAACACCGGCCTGCTCCACCCCTGCTCTGCCTCCAACAGAACTGCTGGCTTGACCCCTCTCAGATCTGATGTCCATTTCACTGGGGCCTTTCGTAGTCCTGGGTTCCAAGTATTTGGGGCTCAGTCTCCAGTCCTCCCCCGCAAAGGGCAGATAAGGACCAGGCCCTGCTTTTCTCTCGATGGCTGCTGTGTTTTCCTGGCATCCTCACCACTGGCCGAAAACCCTAAAAGGCCCCTGCCACCCGCCCTGCTGGGGAATGTGACGAAGATTTACGAGCTGTGAGCACAATCCTGTTTACTTCGCAGGGACTGACGGACTGACAACTTGTCCACGTTGCCACATCCGAGGCCTGACTCAGCTGAAAGTCTGTTCGGGAGAGTTTTTCAAACCCGGATACTGGTTTTTCTGCCACTGAATCAGGACAGGTGGTCCCACACATGCAAAAGAATGAAACAAGACTGCTGTTTGACACCATGCACAAATATTAACTCAAAATGGATTGAAGGCTTAAATATAAGACCTGAAACAATAAAATACATAGAAGAAAACATAGGTACTCAACTTGTGGACCCTGGTCACAAGAGAGGCTTTTGTGAACTTGACCCCAAAAGCAAGGGGAGTAAAAGCAAAAATAAGTGAATGGGATTACATCAGACTAAAAATCTCCACAGCGAAAGCAGCCATCAGTAGAACAAAAAGGCAGCCAATAGGACCGGAGACGATACCTGCAAGCAACACCTCTGATAAAGGGCTAATATCTAAGAAACATGAATGAATACAACTCAACGACAAGGACAGAAATCCCATTAAGAAAGTGGGCAGAGACCGAAAAGACACTTTTCCTGAGAAAATATACAAACAGCCAAGAGACACAAGAAAAGATACTCAACTTCACTCAATGTAAGGGAAATGCAAATCAAAACCACAATGAGATACCCCGCTCACATCTGCTAGAACGGCTGTTCTCAACGAGACGGGCAATAACAAGTGTTGGTGAGGATGTGGAGAGACAGGAACCCTCATCCACTGCTGGTGGCAGTGTACACTGGTACAGCCACTATGGAAAACAGACGGAGGTTCCTCAAAAACTGAAGACCGGAACTACCACATGACCCAGCAATCCTTCTTCTGGGTACGTACCTGAAAACTCTGAAAACACTTAATTCACAAAGATATGTGCACCCTTATGTCCACTGCAGCACTAGTCACAGTATTCACATGGGAACAATCGAAGTGCCCTTCGATGGATGGCTGGGTAAGGGAGGTGTGGTAGGCGGGTGCACTGGAATACAACTCGGCCGTAAAAAAGGATGAGCTATTGCCATTTGGGACAACGTGGATGAATCTTGAGAATTTCATACTAAGCAAAATAAGTCAGGCAGAAAAGGACAAGAACCCTATGATTTCACTCATATGTGGGATTTAAAACATAAAGTAACAAATGAGCAAACAGACTCATAGACACGGACAGCAGTGAGGTGGTCACCAAAGGGGAGGAGGCCCTGGGGGGAGGATGAAAAGGGTAAAGGGGGCCAAATACATGGTAGCAGAAGGAGACTAGGCTTTGGGTGGCAAGTACACAATACAATGGGCAAATGAGGTACTGTAGAGCTGTACACCTGGAACTTATGTAACGTTATTCACCAATCTTACCCCGATAAAGTTAATTTTTTTACAAAAGAGCTGGGAAAGGGATTTAGAGAGGCCTCGCTCCCAATCTGGATCTGCCACTTGCTGGCTTGGCAGGGGTTTTCCTTCTTTCACAAAGTAGGGATACTGATAAATTGTTCAGAATATGCAGATCCGCTTGGTAAGCCTTAAAGCCACTCAGTGGTAACTGTTATTCTTACAGGCTGCTGGGCTGTCAATAACCTCATGCCCAAAATAATTCTCAGTTAGTATTTTATTAGGGACAATATTATTAGAAAACCTTGAAACAACGGATGACAAGTTACCCGTCTATGAAACTATGCACAGATGTTCCTAACGGGGCAAACAAGGATGGTCACCGCAGAATTGCAGAACTGTTTATGAGACCGAAAAAGTAGAAACAATTTTCATTGCTGTCAAGAAGGGAATGGCTAATAAAAAAGAAAATCTTACTTTTTGGGACAGCATGGATGGCCCTAGAGAGTACTGCACTAAGTGAAATCAGTCAGTCGGAGAAAGACAAACACTACATGATTTCATTGTGTGGAATCTAAAGACAAGTGGACACTAAAGCATTTGAGTGACATGTTTCTGCTGACTTTCAAAGGCTTCCTTTCTGGCTTGGTATCTGGCATAAGTCCTTGCAACTCTGAGAGTTTCACTGACATGGTCAGGGCAAAATTGACATGGGAAAGGCTTTAGATCACAGAATCCTACCCAGTGCAAAGTTTTGACCAGACTCTGTGACAAATGAAAAAGGGATATTAGCCATGAGAAGTTATAAATATGCCCTAATTGTTGTTCCATTATGCAAACAGGTCTAAGTTATTCCTAGTAACGTCTTCAACAATTTGCTCTTCCACCTCTCTGGGGTGCCATTTCATGATGCTGCATGGCAGGCTCATTCTCATCCTGTTTCCTGTCACCTACTCAGATATCTTTCCCTAGCTCCCTGAGTGTGGCCTCCCCCAGTGACTCTATCTCAGCACCCTGCTTGTGGCCCCATGGCCTCAGATTACCAGGTTTACTTAGTAATGGTGAATTGTCTCTCTCTTCTTCTATAAAACAGGAACTATAGCCCTGCTGCCCTAATACAGTGCCTGACACACAGTAGGAGCTCAAAAGAGTGAGTGTTGAATGAAATAATGAATTCTAAAACTATCAGATTCTAGCTATTTTTAAAACTTGACTACTGAAAAGTAGACAGTAAAAGAAGTCACTTACCATTTCACCACTGAAAGGCAACCTTCGTTTCTTTTTTGCTGGCATGATTGTTTTAACCTGGTTACAAACATACGATTTTCCATTTTGCTTTTTTTTAAACTTACATTTCACAAAAACCTTATACTCCAAGAGTTTCATAATTCTAATGGCTGCAACTATTTTACTCTTTCATTTACTTAGCTATAGCTTTTGTTGGGCACACAGGCTATATCTAAATGTTGTACTATTTTAAATAATGTTAAAGAAAATAAGACACTGCATTTGTTCTTTTTTTAAAAAAGAAGATTTTATTTATTTTTAGAGAGAGGGGAAGGGAGGGATAGAGGGAGAGAAGCATCAGTGTGTAGCTGCCTCTCACGTGCCCCTTAACTGGGGACGAGGCCCACAACCCAGACATATGCCCTGACAGGGGAATCAAACCGGCGACCCTTTGGTTCACAGGGCAATGCTCAATCCACTGAGTCACACCAGCCAGGTGCGTTTGTTCTTTATCTGGATTATTTCTTTATGGTTGACACTTGGAAGTGAAATTATTAGATTATTAGATTAGAAGTAGTGAACATTCCTAAGAACTTTTCTTTACCAAATTTTTTTCTAAAAGTATTATGCTAATTTAAGGTTTAATTTTCATGTTTCTTTAACTTACTAGAATTTGTGTATATGGTATGCTAATAGTATATAAATTTTTTCTAAAGAGCAAATCAATTCGTTTCCCCACATTTTATTAAATAACCTCTCCCTTACCAAAAGATTATATAACCTCCTCCTTAGACTTCTGACTTATCTGTACTAAGGTCTGATTGGACCCACTTCTCCTGTTTAGCTGGGGAGTTGGTATATCAATCCCATGTGGCTTTTATTAAGTTAATTTGAATGTAAGACAGGATATTCCTCTTTTTCAAAAATTTTTGGCCAAATTTTTTAAAACCCAGAAGGATTCTATAATATTAAAATTATAGTATGGAAACTATGCAGCTCTACATAGATTTTGAATGCATCAAAAACTACCGACTAATATTTGATGAGGACAATATTCAAAATTAGAGTATGCGCTTTTCTGATTTGTCTTCCTGCCCGTTACTTTTTCTGATATACACTCTTGATTCTATCCATGTCTTATTCCTAGTCAGGGAATAAAGCCATAAAATTTTATGTTTCATTCTTCATTTAACCTATAAAAGTGGTATTTTCCGCTCTTCTCATTACCCATCTATGAAACTATGCACAGATGTTCCTAACAGGGACAAACAAGGATGGTCACCGTAGAACTGCAGAACTGTTTATAAGACTGAAAAAGTAGAAACAATTTTCATTGCTGTCAAGAAGGGAATGGCTAATAAAAAAGAAGAAAATCTTACTTTTTGTGACAGCATGGATGGCCCTAGAGAGTACTGCACTAAGTGAAATCAGTCAGTCGGAGAAAGACAAACACTACATGATTTCATTGTGTGGAATCTAAAGAACAATATAAATGAACAAGTGAAACAGAAAGACTCATAGAGACAGAAGACAGAGAACAGGCTGATAGTTGCCAGAAAGGAGGGTGGAGTTGGGGGACTGGGTGAAAAAGGTAAAGGGAGTGAGAAGTACAAAGTGGTAGTTACAAAATGGTCAATAGGGAGATAAAGTGCAGCACAGGGGAGATAGTCAATGACACTGCATCGTGCCAGGTGGGTACTGGAAATATTGGGGGGATACACTTTGTAACGTATATGATTATCTAAGCACTCTACTGTGCACCTGAAACTAATACAAAATAATATTGAATGTAAACGGTAATTGGAAAATGAAAAATAAAATAAAAATTTAAAAAGGGGATGGTTAAATAAACTACAGCCCCCCCACCCTATGAAATACTATGCAGAATTAAAAGATGAGAGAAAAGATCTTATATACACACACACACACGTATGTATATATGCATGTGTATGTATATGTATTGTATATGTGTGTGTGTGTGTATATATGTCAAGTGGAAAAAAACCCACTAAGTTTTAGAACCATTCCTACAGCATAATACCATTTATGAAAAAAATGCCACAACACTGTTTTTAAGCATTAAAGATACGGATTTGATTGCCAAATTCAAATACTGTAAAGCTAATACTTCTGAGCTCCATTTAAAATGAGCCATTGGATTTGGAAGTAAATGACGATATTGTCTTCTTAATCTTCCTTTACATGTCAGTTGTTTTTGTTTTTTTTTAACTACAATTTACCTTCAAAGAAAACCAACTTTTAAGGGTCCACGTATTGTATGTAAAGCCCTGATTGGAGTTTGGA
This sequence comes from Mormoops blainvillei, assembly GCA_004026545.1. Classification (NCBI taxonomy): domain Eukaryota; kingdom Metazoa; phylum Chordata; class Mammalia; order Chiroptera; family Mormoopidae; genus Mormoops; species Mormoops blainvillei. The sequence continues at coordinate 59,745 of PVJD01003599.1, forward strand.
AGCATCTTTCCTGTCAGCATGGCCGTCTCTGGGGAGGGGTCTGAGACTCAGAGTGTGCAGGAAGCTGTGTTTTTATTTCTAATGCTCACATTTTTGCACAGGTAATATATTCACACCTGTCTTTCTTGTGCAATTAGATTATAGTAAATAGTTTAAAAGCCATTCTCTTTGAAGGGAATATCAGCTCAGGGGTTGCGTTTCCCTTGCATGCACTTTGGTGCCACAGGTCACATGGTTCCATCTGCAGGTGCTCAGCACAGACTCAGCCCCCACAGAGCACGCAGGTGATCAGCACACTGCGGCAGAGAGAGGCGCTCGGTCCCCAGGGAGATGTGCTATGACTAAGCCCCAGCTCTGCAGGAGTCACAAGAACTTGCAGGTGCCATTTTAGGTAAGAAAAGCCCAGATTGGGAAAGAGTAGGACTTGACCAGGAACTGGCACTGATTTACCACAGACACAAGCAGAATCTAGGCTTCCCAACCCGGCCTCCCGAAGGAGCGGTTGCTAAGCATGCTAACTGCCTGGGGACATCAGATATAGACATGACCATTGGAGTTGCTTTACGGCTATTGCGGGGCAGGTTGGGGGGGATTCATTTACCCAAGGAACTAAGATCCTCAGAGTTGGGGCTTGATCTTCACTGTATTCTGGCACTGGAGAGAGAACGACAATAACTACCATTAACTGAGCATCTACTATGTGCCAGGCACTGTACTAGGAATGTTGGGTACATTCTCTTATTAAATCCTGACATTCAACCTGCATAGTAGGTTGTACTACTTTCCCCATTTTAGAGATTTAAATGAAGCTCAGGGAGCTGAAGTAACTTGCCAAAGGACCCATGGTACATGGTGGAGCTTGAACTTACAATCGGATCGTCTGTCTTACAATGTTGTACCCCCACGCCCCTAAGCTCTGTGATAGGCCCCTGAGGTCTTCCAAGCAGATTCCATTTGTAAACCAGAAGCCCCAGTGGTGGTTTCAGGAGCCTCAGCTTTCCTCTCGGCTCTCCCAGACCCGTGGCAGCACATGCAACAGGGTGTGCTCCCCACAGCACAGCTGCCTGCCAGCTCGCAAGAAAACCGCGGGCGAACCACACATGATACTATTTGTCTGGGACATGGTGGTTTCAGTTACCAAAAAATGAAACTTAAACTCGTCATTCCAGATGACTGCCTTCTCACCCTCTTCCATAATCCCCCTTGTGAGCAATCTGGACATTCAATTTAAAGTGAATTAAGGAGGCAGCTTAAGTGAGGAAGAATGGCAGCCCCAGCTTTTAAAAACTCACAGTTAATGAACATCGGATTCCACTCTAGTCCCTGAGAGGGTCACCTCTTGACTCATGAACTTTATACATCCTCCGTGGCCAGAGCCGCCTCTGTGCCATGACCCTGGCCCAGGGCCGTGCCCATCTGCTGGTGAGGCCAGCCCCGAGAGGGGAGCCGGCTCCCCATTTGCCCCAACAGGGTCCTCTGACTGACTGAACTTACAGCCAAGAAGTCCTGCCCACTAACAGACTCCACTGATCGGTGGAAAAGCCAGGTGTTTTTTTTTTTAATGATTTTTTTTTATTGTGATAAAATACACCAAACAGAAAATTAACCATTTTAACCATTTTTATGTGCCAAATTCTGTGGCATTCGGTACATTCACACTCCTGTGCAGCCATCATCACCCCACTCACCTCTAGGCATTACCTTTGGACCCCCGAAGTGTTTCCACCCCACCCTAACTTCTATAGTCTGTTCCGCTTCTGCCCTTACAAACTGATGTCCACCTCTCCGCATGGTCCTCTGCTTTCTCCAGAGCCGCTGTGTTTGTGAATCAGCCTGCGGCATGACCACACTGCACAGACTCCCGAGGGGCCCCCGCTCTGATGGCTTCCTGGGCCTCCTTCCAAGCCCAGCTGGGCCTCCTGTCCAGGGGGCTCAGGGTGGACCGCAGGTGCTACCTCCGAAGCCTCCTCCTCGCCAGGCCCCTCGTCCAACCTCCCCCCTCCTCCAGGCCCCTCCACACCAGGGGACACTTTGGAGCCGCATGCCCTGGGTTATAACCCGCACCTCGTCAGCAGCTACGAGGTCCTGAGCAGTTGACCGAACTTCAGGGAGCCTACTCACCCTATACAAAATTGGGCCACGAAATGAAACCACTGGGGTGGTTGTGAGCTGGAAATGAGGTTTGTCAAGGGCCCGGTGTCTGGAAGTCCATGTCATACGCTAATTGTCATGCTCTGCCTGTAAGTCTGTCCTGACCTACTGCTCCCTCTCCAGTGACCCTTCCCTCCATCGCTTTCCTTCTCCCCCATTTCCTTCTCTCCACAACATCCTCCTCCGCCCCCACCTCACTCTCTGCCTTCCACGGGAACCCAGAAAGTTTATGTCATCCCAGGAGGTGCTAGAAACTAGCAGTCTGGCTCTCTGTTGTCTGAGCCCCAACGAGCTTGCATTTTTCCCCTCTCCTTTGGCTGAGTCTGGCAGAAAATGCCTACTTGGGTGTCATGTCTGAGTGTGAAATATAAGGAGGAGGATTCGCCAAAAGCCAGTTTACAGCCTCGAAGCGGAGCCCAGAGTTTGGAAAACATGCTTTTGTTCCGATACTTGCCAAATGTTCAACGGACAAAAGTATGATATCCTTCCCTGGCCTTCCCCCTTGGTGAATGAGATAAGAAAGACAATCCCTTGACAGGGTTTGAAGAATAAATCACTTTATTTTTAAAAGTCAGTCGGGGGAAGGAGACCATCTGGACGGAGACTTTGAAAACGTCAGAGCACAGGAAAGAAACTGAGTAGATGAAGCCACATTAGAATGGCCTTCTACCAACACCCCATGGGCCCCCCGTCTGTAACTTTAATTTTCTAGAAGGCAAAGGTCTCTCTGGGTGACGTCCCCTTAGTTTGGGAACACATGCGGCATTATGTCATTTCTTTGCTCAGAAACCTTCAAAGGCAACGGGAGCCCCAGGAGACTCACTTCACTTCCTGATGTGACATCATCACTCTCACAAGCCCTGAATTACAGGCACCCTGAACCACTCTTGTGGTTCCTTAAACGTACCCCGAGCATCACTTCTGAGTCTTTGTTCCTGATGTTTCTTCCACCTGGCATGTCTCCCACCGTCATGCCTTAAACAGCACCCTCTCCGAGGCCAATTTCTGATGCCACTGTCACTGAACCTGTGCCAGATCCCTTGACTGAGTGGAATCCACCCCCTCTCTGGACTCCCATGGCACTTGGAACCTCCCTTTTTGCATTTATCTCACAGAGGCAAGAATGAAAACCAATTGTGTTATATTTTGTTATAAGGTACATGGATGGGTTTGCCTTTGGGCTATATATCACCGTCATGTACATACTTGTCTTCGCCTCCGTGCTCGGTGATGAGCTGTTTGAAGGCCACAGGCGTGTCTGCCCCTGGTCTCCATCACTCGCCACCCGCTCTCTGTGCCTGGAATTTGTTGGGTACTCAGTAAGCATTTGTCTGTTAAGCTTTTCAAGTCAATAACCCTACTCTGCACACACAGCCTGTGGACACAGCCTCCGCGGCCACGTGTATCTTTGCAAATATCGATGAGGGCACTGAACTCAGCAACGCAAACACCGACTTGGAACAGCTGCCCTTTGCAGGGAGAGCAAAACGTCCTCCCTTTGAGAGACTGAAGAAACACTAAGTCTGGTGTGGGATTTACTTGTGAGCTCGGTGTTGTGCCTTGGAGGAGACTGGTTTCAGGTGCTATAGAACTGTCACAGCCTCAGTTTCTGCTTGAAGCATCTGGTATCATTAGCGCTGGTTATGCAGCCTTCAAGGGGAGCTCTGAGTTTTTAGAGCCCTTCTCAGTCTCCCAAAAAGTTGTCAGGAAATCAAAGAGCTGGACATCCCATATTTCTAACTCTGTCTTAAAATCACCTTGCCACACAGTGTGGCTTAAGAAACAACTCCTCTGACAAGTGGCCAGTCAGCCTCGGTGGCAAGATACCCTACCCATGCCTGGCATGCAACCCAGTTTTTGTTCTGTTTTTTCCTATGACAACTACCTTTTCCAAAGGTAAATACACCTATGCACCTTAAACAAAATGTAACGTAAATCATTTTAACTCTTGCTTCTGGAATCACACAGAATAAAGCCACTTGTTCCTTCCCAGGGCAGCGTGCCGCAGGCTTATGCACAGCGTCCTATCTCCTCTAAACCTTCCCTATCGCAGGGTAAACATTTCTGGTCCCCAGGTCATTTCTCACATCACATTTTTCAAGACCCCCTCATGGTCTGACCTCTCCAGTCTTCATGATCGGGGATCCTCCAACCCATCGTTCCCGTATAGTTCCCAGAGCCGAGCACTGTGCTTTAGGGTTGGTCTGACCAGGGCTGTTAAAGCTCAAACCTTATGCGTGAGGCAAGAAGGGGTAGGGAGGAGAGCTGTGAAGTCCTATGAGGCCAGCTCTTACCAGGGTGGGCCAGGCCTCGGGAGGCCTAACTGGGCTGTAGAGGGAACATCTGCAGGTGTAATAGGGTATTTGAGGTGCTATGCCCAAGAGAGAGGTTGGGCAGAAGCACAGGACAGGTGGGCACCTGGTGACGCACTGTGAGTGTAGGACAGTACACCAGCCCTGGGTGGGCACTAGGATACGGGGTAGCATGGACACAGGTGGACAGTCAGGAGGAGAAACCTAAACAAGAACATCAATCCATGCCAGGGACTAGGGAACACAGGTGGAGTGAAGAGAGCTGTGAACTAGTGGGAACAAGCTGGCCCCTCCTCCCTGCATGGGACAGGGTGTAATCGTAGTGATCATCAAAATCTGAGCACACGAAACTGACGTAACCCTAAGCTCCACAGCCGGGGCCGTGTATTGAAAGCTATTGTATTTAAAGCCATTCATATATTTCTCAAGTGGGCCAAGATCTGCGGCTGAATGAGACCTGAGGATGGCAGGCAACGGTGGCCTTCGCTATGAGGTCCAGTGAAAGGCAGCGGGCTGAGGCGGCCCCACTCTAGAGTAACTCAGTCATAGTGCACTGGCACTGTGCTCCAGGAGCACGCCTCTCAGACAACGGGATATGAATGATGTTCCCTGGAGTGCTGCATCTACCCACAGGGAAAGACACTACTTTCTTCACTGTGCGTCCTGTCTTTCTACTGAGGTAGGAACAAAGGCTATATGACAGAAAGATGGAAAACAACAAATAGCAATATGGTATACTTAAATCCAACCATTAAATATGAATGGACTAAACACTAACTAAAAAAAAAAGAGATGAGTCCTGGTTGGGTGACTCAGCTGGTTGGAGCATCGTCCCATGCACCAAAAGGTTGTGGGTTTGATCCCTGGTCAGGGTACACACCCGAGTTGTGGGTTTGATCCCTGGTTAAGGCAATCAATCGATGTTTCTCACATCAATGGTTTTTGTTTTTTTTTCTCTCTCTCTTTCTCCCCTCCACTCCTTCCTCCCTCCCTTCCCTTCTAAAATCAATAGGCCTATCCTCAGGTAAGGATTTAAAAAAAAAAAGAGAGAGAGAGATGATCAAATTGGGTATAAAACTAAGACCCAAACTATACACTATCTATAAGACATAAATATTAAATACAGACCCAAATAGTTTGAAAGTAAAAGGATAGAAAAGATACATAAATATACCATGGAAACACTCAGCATGAGAAGGTAGGTATGGCTATACGGACAGCAGGCAAAGTAGACTTGAGACCATGAAGTGCTATTACTCAGGAAAACAGGACATTTCAGCAAGAGCCAACTCATCATGATGACATTATAATTATAAATGTTTTTTGTCCCTAAAATAAAAAACTACATGTAGTAAACCCAGGAAACCTTTATTTAGCATTGTGGACATTAGAAACATAAATAAAACAGTCACTCCCCCCAAAACAACTTCCACCTTGTAAAGAAAAACAAATATTTAAAGATTTTCAGAGTAGAGTATTAACAAGGAAAGACAACCCACCATTCGGGTCTTCATATCAGCTGATGTGATGTTTGCCAAATCCTGTTTTCCATCTCTACCCAGGAAAGGAATCCTTTTTTTAAAAAAAAAATCCCTTTTTCATTATGGACATTTCCAAGCACACATAAAAGCAGTGAGATCGGTATAGTGAACACCCGTATACTCATTACCATCACCTTCAACGATTCCCAGCATCCTGCCTCTCTGTCATCTACCCACTGGCTCTTCCCCAACTATTTTTCAAAAGCATATTTCAGAGGGAATCCCAAATATCACATCATCTAACCTGTAAATACTTCCATAGCCTTCTCTAGCTGCAAGGACACTTTTAAAAAGCATAACTATCATCATACCTTATTCTCATTCAATAAAATTAATCATAATTGTTTAATATTAACAATTAATATCTAGTTCATTTACCTCACAGATTTTTTAAAATTTGGTTTCTTCAAATCATGACCTGGATAAGACCCATGTTTTGCCGTTTGGTTGTTATAACTCCCAGGTCTCTTTTGTGCTGTAATAATCTTCTTTTCTTATTGTCTAAGCCATTGATTTCTTAGGAGAAACTGGGTCATTTATGCTACAAAATAACCAAAAAAGAGCTTTCTGACTTAAAGACCTCTTCCAGAGATGATTATCACCACCACAAAAAGAACAAAAATGTGGAAGTTTAGGAGTGATTTCTCTAACACATACTCTGTTCCAAAACACCCCAAAGAGATTGCTTCTTATTGCCCGGCAAGATCGATGAGCCTCTGTGTAAGACTATTTGAACCCCATTAAGAGTGCAGGGACCTCATCGGAATCATCAGTAACAAAGTCTTGCTTCAACTGCAAGTGAAATTCAGTTGCCATTTCGAGAGCACCAACAAGGCACACAGGTTTGCCCAGCCAGCGTGGCTCAGCTGGCTGGCGCACTGTCCCACAGACTGAAAGGCCACCAGTACCAGTCCTGGTCAGGGCACACACCCAGGTTGCGGGCTTGGTCCCCAATGCGGGCATGTGTGGGAGACAACAGCTCACTGTTTCTCTCTCCCTTCCCCACTCTCTCACTGGAATCAATAAATATATATCAAAAATAGTAAAAATAAAGAGTGGCTCTTAAAAAAAAAAAAAGACACATAGGTTCTACTGATTTCAAATGACAGGTACAATCCAGAAAAGTAACTAAAACAGAGAGAAGAGGGCTCCGAGGTCTGAAGGAGAACATCACCAAGTCATAAGTAACTGATTTTTCTCTCTAACCTAAAGGCCTGCGGGGGCATATGGAAGCCATCAAGGAATGCAGGTGTGCATACCCAGGGCCTCCACGTGTTCAAACACAGCCAAGCACATGAAATTGCAACTCTGTTCAAATACAAAGAAAATCAGAGCTCGGAGGAGGTGCTCAAAGGAGTGTGGCAAAGCCACCTGAGGCGAGTCGGCCAGGGAACCTTCTCCACCCTTGCCAACAGCAAACCCAAACTTTGTTCTCTTTTTTTTTCTAAGTATATTTTATTAATTATACAATTACAGTTGTCCCATTTTTTTCTCCACTTTATTCTCCTCCACCCTGCACCCCCCCCCCCATCAGCATACCCTCCCTTAGTTCACGTCTGTGGGTGGTACATATCAGTTCTTTGGCTTCTCCCTTTCCTATACTGTTCTTAACCTCCCCCTGTCTGTCTTGTACCTACCATTTATGTTTCTTATTTCCCATAACTTTTCTCCCCTATTCCCCGGCCCCCTCCCCACTGATAACCCTCCATGTGATCGCCATTTCTGTGATTCTGTTCCTGTTCTAGTTGTTTGCTTAGTTTGTTTTTGTTTTTATGTTCAGTTGTTGATAGTTGTGAGTTCGCTGTCATTTCACTGTTCATATTTTGATCATCTTCTTTTTCTTAGATAAGCCCCTTAGCATTTCATGTAATAAGGGCTTGGTGACGATGAACTCCTTTGACTCAACCTTATGTGGGAAGCACTTTATCTGCCCTTCCATTCTAAATGAGAGCTTTGCCAGATAAAGAGTATTCTTGGATGTAGGTCCTTGCCTTTCATGACTTTGAATACTTCTTTCTTCTTACCTAAAAGGTTTCCTTTGAGAAATCAGCTGATAGTCTTATGGGAACTCCTTTGTAGGTAACTGTCTCCTTTCCTCTTACTGCTTTTAAGACTCTCTCCTTATCTTTAATCTTGGGTAATGTAATTATGATGTGCCTTGGTGTGTGCTTCCTTGGGTCAAAATTCTTTGGGATTCTCTGAGCTTCCCGGACTTCCTGGAAGGTTATTTCCTTTGCCAGGTTGGGGAAGTTCTCCTTCATTATTCATTCAAGTAAGTTTTCAATTTCTTGCTCTTCCTCTTCTCCTCCTGGCACCACTATGATTTGGATGTTGGAACATTTAAAGTTGTCCCAGAGGTTCCTAAGCCTCTCCTTATTTTTTTTGAATTGTTTCTTCCTTCTGCTCCAAATTGTTGATTGGAATCCCGGTTTCCTTCCCTTCACTGTTGGTTCCCTATATAACTTGCTTCATTTCACTTTGCATAACCTTCACTTTTTCCTCTGTTTTGGGACCATACTCAACCACTTCTGTGAGCATCCTGATTACCAGTGTTTTGAATTCTGCATCTGATAGGTTGGCTATCTCTTCATTACTTAGGTGTATTTTTTTCTGGAGTTTTGATCTGTTCTTTCATTTGGGCCATATTTCTTTGTCTCAGCACTCCTGTTACATTGTAAGGGGCGGAGCATTAGTTATTCACCAGGGCGGGGCAACCTACATCACTGCCTTGTGGTGCTGTATGTGCGGAAGTGCTGTATGTGCAGAAGTGCTGTATGTGGGGAAGAGGTAATTATACTGCTTGCTCAGCTCTCACCCTGCTTTCAGTCACTTCCCCTACTACCCACAAGCAAATTGGGCCCTTCTGGTGCTAATTCCTGGCTGGGTGGGTTTGTGTACATTCTAGGATGCTATGGGTCTCTCCAACAACCTCTCTTGTGAGGCTGGGAGTTTCTCCCCCTGCCACAATCCCCACAGGTTTGAGGTTTTGAGGCTTTCTTTTCCCACCTTGGAACCCTGGGTTGTGCAGTCTGTCTCACTCCCCAGTTGTTCCTCCAGATTTATCTTCATGCAAATATGGGACCTCCGAGTCTGCCAGCTATGGCTTTGCTGCACATCCTCTCTGCCCCAGGGGTCCATCTCCGCCCCTCCTACCAGCCTGGATGAATGTTTCTTCCTTGGTTGTAGGACTTCCATATAGTTTGATTCTCTGGTAGTTCTGGTTGTTTTTTGTTTTTAAATTTGTTGTTGTCCTCCTTTTGGTTGTACGAGGAGGCAAACTGGATCTCCCTACACCTCCATCTTGGTCAGAAGTCCTGCTCTCTCCTAAAGAACTTGGAAAGCCAAAACCTTGCAAAGAAAAAAGTTCAAAAAGCCCCAGGCACAGAAGAGCAGAATACAACAAGAGGAAAGAAAAAGGAAGTCTGACATTATTGCTTCCCCTCAGCAGTGTCGGGCTCCATTTCCCTCCAGTCTTTTCAGGAATGACCACACTTGACATCCTCAGACGGACACATCAGTGAGTTGAAATGAACGAATACCAGCTTGTCATTAGCCATCTATCTTCCCGCCCCTTTGCAGGATTTCACTTGGCCGCCACATAGAAATTTGCCGGTTCATGAAGAGAGCCTGAATAATCTCAGAAACCTCCCTCTGGAACTCCTTTTTGGGTATATAAGCTTACACCAACTACTGAGTCTTAACATTCACCCAAGTCACCTGTTCTGCCTCCCTGCAGGAGGGCTTCTGCACACAGAGCCTGGTGAAGAGGAGCGGGGAGTACTCAGATATCCTGTTTTCTGATCACCACTCCATCCATGAAGCAGCACTGTGTAGTTCAGTCCTCCCCTAACATGGCCAGCTCTGATGTAACAAAGAGCTCTTATTCCACTGAAGACATTCCACTGAAAACCTGCCCACATCCAAAGTAAGGGGACAGACAGGGTTCTATTACCCAGGCAACCATTGTTAAAGGAGCCTCTTTGACACATGCCCCAGAGGAAACAAGAACAGCTTTGCAGGCACCTGGCTGACCTCAACTGGAGATGAGTGTGATGGGTAATTTTCTGTATTAACTTGACTGGGCATAGACATGCCCAGATTGCTAGTAAAACATTTCTGGGTATGTCTGTGAGGGGGTTCCTGGAAAAGATTAGCATTTTAATCAGCAGACTGAGTAAAGACCTACTCTCACTAGCGTGGGTGAGCCTTTTCCAATCCTGTGAGAGCCTGAATAGAACAAAAAGGCGGAGGAAGGGCTGGTTCTAGCTCTCCCCTGGAGCTGTGACATCTATCTTCCTCTGCCCTCAGACGTCAGCTCTCCAAGTTCCTGGCCTTCAGACTCAGACCGGGACGTACACCATTGACCCCCTCAATTTCTCAGACCCTCGGGCTCAGATCCATCTTACACCATCAGTCATTCCGTCAATAGAAGTCTTTCTTTAGAAGTATAGAAATTTTTAGAAATACGGAATTCAGAAATATTTCTATTTGTTTCTCTGGAGAACCCATATAGAGAACCCTGACTAATACAGCAAGGATCAAGGCCAAAGGCCAACGGGACCATCCAACTAAAGGATGGTAAGTTCAACAGGGGAATGTTGCCTCAACATTTCATTTTTGCACCCTGTTGTGTTAGACAAGCTACTCAGCCTGCCTCTGCCTATTCTCAAGGTCACCAATGAGTTGCAAAAGCTGAGGGGCTCTGACGAATGACTTCTACAGAAACAGAGCTTGTGAACATGAGGTAACATAGCGGCCGCTGCTTTAGTGGCTCCATCATTTTCTATAATTTTCCCTGGGAGGCCCGAATCCTGGCATTGATGGATGGCACCTCCATACCCAGTGCTGGTTAGTGTCCATGGGATTCAAGCCCCCACTTCCCGTCTGTCTGTCAGATGCTATCCCTGTCAAACACATGGCATTAGACACAGTGGCCCACAGTGACCCCTCACCCTTCCTGGCACTCCAGCACGGGTTTTCACCCCTTCTCCACTGGTCCATAAGACCAACGTGCCTCAAGACTGACCCCATCCAGACAAACCAACATCATTTGATCCTGAGCTGGTAACTTTTACCTCTTGAGCCTGTTTCTTTATGTTTAAAATAGGAGTAATGATGCCAGTCTGAGAGAATTTGGGGGGAATATCAAACATGAAAAATGTATGTGGAAGGTCTTTGAAAACAGTAAAATGCTATACAAAAGCAAGCTAAATGATCAAAGTGGGCGGAAGTAAGGCTATATTCTCCAGGAAACAATCAGAGAAAAGCTGGACCAAGAAAGAATTTTCTGTTTTTGATCTAGCCACGGAAATTTCTCTTTGTAATGAGTAGATGAAGGGTGAAGAGTATTAGAAAGCAGTCTTTGAATAGGAAAATGGGAAATAAATAATGTTTAATAGTTACGTTTCGTTGTCAAATAAAATTACTGTTCACACATCTATATACTATAATGGGAGACGCGAACCTGGGAGCGAGCCATGAAGATGATTTTCTTAGTTTCCCATAACTGCGCAGTCAGAGTGGATTTCCGGACGTCATCAAGCTCCGGCTCCAGGCGGAGCTCAGCCACGTCATTTTCATCATTTAGGTCTCTAATCCTTTCCAGGAGAAGAATTTGGAAAGTTCTCTCTACACAATGGTTTAACTCGTTTCAGTTTCTTTTCTATTCAGCAATAGTAGGTCATCAATTTGTAATGTGCATTCCAAAAGTTTGTATGTCACCAAAACAACATGCTGACATTTAACGGGGAGTATAATCAGACATTATTTCGAGGAAAAGCATTAGGAGAGCCCCCTTTTATTTGCGAACATTTCTCTGCATTATTAGTAAGAGGGTGCTATGACCCTGAGGGGATGGGATGTCATTTTGCAATGGGCAGAAGAGTCTTCCTGTGCAACCGACACCTGCCACAGCAGACAGCGGTCGCTGCTATTGGGTTAACAGCTGAAACCACGTTCTAGAGCAACGGTTCTCACGTGGGGGCAATTCTACCCTCCAGGGAACATTTAACAGTGTTTGGAAGCAATTTTGTTTGATACAGTTCAGGGGTTATGCTATCACCATCAGTGGACAGAGGGCAGGGATGCTGCTATACATCCCACAATGCACAGGACAGCCCCCCAAAACAAGGAATTTTCCACCCCCATGAGTCAATAGTGCCAATATTGGGAAATCCCATTCAAGGAGGACTCTGGAGCACAGAGCCAGGAGTGGCTTGTGAGGATGAAGCTTCAGTAAGAACTCCAGTGGCACCTGTCTGTCCCAGCTCAGACTCTACGGTGAGAGGCACGAATTGATTGAAAGCCCTGACAAGTATACATATTCACAACCCTTTATGAGCAAGGCCCACCCTAAATACAGCAATTAGTAACTTCATTAGTTTCTAACTAAGTATTGATAGTGCATGGCAGGTATGGTGAAATGGGGACAAACCAGAAATTCTAAACCTACCATACATCAAGAATTCAGTCCTCTGTCTGTGTTTCCTCTGTGTAGGGGGTTCTTAACCTGGGGTCCCTACCACCCAAAAGGACTGTGAGAATTCGGGGACCCTGTGGATTTGGGTGGGAAAATAGTACATGTTTATTCTCCCTAATCTCTAAGTGAAACATAGCATCTCCCTCTATTATCCAAGTGATCAAGAAGCCACAGCAGTGGAGCAGCACCTGACATTTTGTCCCTGGTAGATATCACCACAGATGTCTTCATCTCACATTATTACTTATACTCATCACTATTTTGAAATTATAACAGGTACTAGATCTGCTGCTAGTTCTTATGTTATACTGTAAAGTGTTAATACCGTGCATTTCTACATCACAGCTTTTTATATTCTGATAACCTAATATAACTGGTTTCCTTTGTAATCCTGAGTGTTTTCTCTCATGCATTTAAAAATATTACTGTGAAAAGTGGTCCATAACTTCAGCAGACTGTCAAAGAGCTTTATGGCATAGGTTAAAAGGTTAAAAATCCCTTTTGGGTGGGGACAGTTCATGACTGAGAATAAGCCCATTCGAAGCTTGCTGTAGTGGCTGAGGGAATGTAGACAGTCTTGTGGAAAGCGCGTTCATTGGCCTGGCTCAGAGAGAAAGCCCACCTGGTCCCCTTGGACAACAGCCACTACCTGGGACCTTGGCCCACACTGAGGCCCGGCAACTTCATACGTACGTGAAACCTTGAAGGCAGACAGTCTGCCCGTATCTCAGTCATCACCCACAGCATCAGTCCCTTCGGTCTGCCATCCTTTTCCCTACTCTTGTCCCAATTTCCTCTGCGTTCTTATGCCTTTGATCCAGGCTCCCCACATCGCCCTCCGAAATCCCTAGAACTCCACAATATGGAAAATAAATCCCCAAACATCTTCAGCCCACATGGAGAATTCTCCTTCCATCTGCCTACTTAGCTGAAGCGTGGTTCCTTCCCCAAAACACAGCTTCCCAGTCCATCAAGCTTCAGGGGTGGGAAGAGGAGTTAGCATTTTCCTCCCCCCACAATAGCATGTCTATACTATTTCTCCTGCACTCACACACAATAACCCTGGAGCTCTGGGACTCGTGCCATCTGATTGCATCACCATCTCCATCTCTTCTCTCTGCCATCTACTGGCCTCCTGATCAGCCTACACACGTGGATGCTTTTCACCCCCAGCCACAGTCTTCTCTCTCCCCAGTTCTGCTGTCATTCCAGATGTGACATCAGTAATCACATGGATAATGTACCCACCTGTCTTGCCTCCAGTGACATTTACCCACACTCAGCTTTAGCTACTTTCTCCTCTGGATATCTCCAGTACTGTGTCATCACCTGGAACCACTCCACCTTCAACATCTTGCATGCCATCCTGACCACAACGCCCTACAGGCAGGATGGTACAGTGTGGAAAGCTCAGGCTTCAATGCCAGTCTGCCTGGATTCAAGTCCCAGCTCTGCCCCGCACTGGCCAGGAGACCTTGGACAAGGGAAGACCTTGGGCAAGTTACTGAACATTTCCATGCTTATAATGTGAGTAATAATAGTCCTTTCTCATAGGGTTACTACAAGAGTTAAATGAGTTCATGTGTACAAAGAATCTAGAATAATGTGTGGCATACACACAGAACTATTTAAATACTGGCTTCCATTCCAATCCTTCCAGATTTCTCATTCCCTCACTTGCTTTGCTGGCCCTTGACCACCTGAGGCTTCTAATCTCTTGCTCGCCCATTTTCTCTGTAAGAATCCCTTTACTTCTATAGTCCCCTCTTTCCTTATCCAGCCATTCTTTTTCCCATGGTTGCTTAATAAATATTTATTTAATGGATGAGAAAATCAATGATTCATAAATTCAACTCTGTTCTCATACTCCCCCTTCGTCCCCCTGCCCTCTCATCTTTTCAATAAACACACCCAATGATACACCAGACCCAGATCTAGGTAGAAATCTATGTTCTCTCCTCCTACCCCTGAGACCGTTTCCACTACAGATTCAGCACCTCCAACTTCAACTCCACTGGGTCATTCTTTTATATGTCCCAAGTCAACTCTCTTTCCATTCCTTACAACAGTGACTTCTAGCCTTAACCACTCTCCGCAAGTCCCCTCTTCTCCTATTACCTCTTCTTTCGCTCTTGGCAGATGGCTGTGTTTCCTACTATAAAGAGAAATGGAAGCTTCCACACGTCCACAGAGAGGGAGAAAAAAAGACCCCTCAACTCCCTCCCCCATTCCTTAAATGTGTCTGCATCCTCCAATCTTCCTCCGTTCCAACAGAACAGATGTCCTTCTCTTCACTAAGGTAAATTCCTACACCAGAATTCAACTATGTCCAGCTTATCCAACCAGTAGTGCTTCTCGGCTGCATGAGAAGGAACCTTTATATTCTATAATGAAGATTAGTTCATAATAAATGGTAGAAGCCAATCAATTATGTTCAGATGTCAGCTGGCCCCTAAGAATAAATTAGACACTCTGGGAAGGTCAGTCTCTCTCATTCAGAAGCCGTGCACAAAAATTACCGCATGACATAACAGAGAGTGGGAGCAAATCATAATAATTACCTGAAAGGGTGATGAAATCAAAGCCTGGTCAATCCTATTAAGAGTAAAAAAATAACTATATATAGCCAGTGATTTAATAAAAATATTAGCTACAATAATTGGCTGATCCTAAAAATTTACTTAATACAGAGATTGTTAAATAACAGCATAATTCATCAAAGGAGATTATTATAAGCCTTTAAAAATAAAACAAACCTGGTCAGGATGGATTAAATGCCCATACCAGGGCCTCCACTATCTATAATTTTACTTCTGAGTAAACACCTCAGACCTAAATGCCTGAACACATGCTGACTTTTCTGACAACGTACAGGACCCGGTTGGCAGATGTTTTACATGGAAAAGGAAATAGCTCAAAATACATCAGACTATTTCAGTCACAGAAGCAACAACGCAAGAAGAAACATAAGGCATCTGGAAAAAGAGTAACTGAAATAGGTTTTTTCCCTAAGCCAAGCTCCAGTTCACTATTTCTCCTGGGAATGAGATTTTATGGTTGGGAAATATGATTGGGAGATAACTGTTGCATTTCAAATACATGACTGGTACTCAGGAGACCACAATGAAATGGTCTGCAAGGGCTTTAAAATCACATGACCTTAGAGAGTAACGCTAATAAAATCCAGAAAATAGATGAGCTTAGATGTCTCCATAAGTCACTTCAGGGTCAGGGTGGTTCCCTAGTCAAAGGCGGGGGAAAACAGTGTGAGGCTGTTGGTATAGCGAAAAGAACACGGATGGTCTTGTGTCAGACTAATCTGAGTTTGAATCCCACTCAACCACTAACTACTTGCATGACTCTCCAAACATTTAACCTCCTAGATCCTCAGTATCTAATTACATTTACTTCCTATATTGTTGGTGAGGGTTATGTTAAGAAAGAATATGAGTCAAGAGGCTTCTGGTCAGATAGCAGTGTAGACAGACATGGCTCGCCTCTTCACACAACCACATCAAAATTACAACTAAAATATAGAGAAACTTTTCCTCAGAGCTGTCAGAAATTGAGTTGAATGGAAGTGTGACAGCTATGGAATTAAAGAAACCACATCCATCAAGGCTGGTAGGAGGGGTGCAGATGCAGAACAGATAGGTTCGTCACCCACGTGTGGTGGATAAAATTTCGGGAGGGATATTTCAGGAGCGAGGAGTCCCAGCCCCACATCAGGTCCCCCAGCCTAGGGTTCCAGTGCCAGGGAGATAAGTCCTCACAATTTCTGGCTGCAGAAAACAGTAGGAATTGAATTAGTGGAAGAAACTTCTGGAGCCCCAAGCAGTTCCTCTTAAAGAATCCACACACAGGCTCACCTACTCAAATTCACTCCCTCTGAGCTCCAGCGCCGGGGTGGCAGCTTGAAGGGCACCAATGACATACCAGGAGAGGCTGAAGAGTCTGGCACTGGGGATAGCAGCGGCCATTGTAGTTGAGCCTTGGTTGCTGACGACAGATTAATGGGAGGGACTTACACAGCCAGCCTCCCCCACCACCCCTGCAGAGCCATGGAGCTGGCAGGCCGGTGCCATATTTGAGACTCCATCGACCTGGTTAACACTGTTTGACCTGCCCTGGAGATCCCCAGAGACTCTGCTCCAACCACTTACAGGCCCACCCAAGCTACTTTTCCATATGAATGGCTGCTCTTGGCTCATGCTTCACAACTTCCTAGATCCTATCACACAGGCAAGGGCTAGCTTCAGGGAGCCCCAGGCCTGGCACTAGCAGCAGCCAGGTTACTTTCACAGCTTGGCTTTGCCTGGGAATCTCCACGCCCAGCACAAGTAGCAGCCATCTCAGATTGCTTTCCAGCTCAAGATGGGCGGCCCTGGGCAAAACAAAGGTAGGGACTGACCTTAGCCTGGGAATCCCAGGGCCAGCACACACAGGCCACTTCAGAGCACCGCCACCCTGCCCCTGCACAGCTGATCCTCCACAGAGGGTGGAAATTGGTGGTAAGTGGTCACAGCCAATCCTTGTAGCTTCCTGGCCTGAGTAAATTCCTCCCCTTAATCTGCCAACAGCAATGAAGGCTCAGCTACAAGAGGAGGGTGTACTCAGCCCACACGAAGGATGCACCTTGAGTTGTACCCAGCTTGGGTGACAGGGGAAGCTGTGCCACTGGACCCTAAAGGACACCTACTACAATAGGCTACCCTACCAAAACATGGAGTCAAAGCAGCTCTACCCAATACATAGAAACAAACACAGGGGGGCTGCCAAAACAAGAAGACAAAGAAACATGGCCCAAATGAAAGAACAGATCAAAACCCCCAAAAAACAGCTAAACAAAATGGAGATAAGCAATCTGGCCGATGCAGAGTTCAAAACTGGTTATAAGGATGCCCAGGGATCTTAGTGAAGACCACAACAGCATAGAAAAGATCCAGTCAGAAACAAAGGATTCACTAATTGAAATAAAAAACAATTTACAGGGAAATAACAGTAAAGTGGATGAAGCTGAGAATCAAATCAATCACTGGAACATAAGGAAGCAAAAAACAACCAATCGGAACAAGAAGAAGAAAAAAGAACCAAAAGAAACGAGAGTAGTATAAGCAGCCTCTGGGACAATTTCAGGAGGTCCAATATTTGCCTCATATGGGGTGCCAGAAGGAGAAGAAAAAGAGTTAGAAGTTGGAAATCTATTTGAAAATTTATGAAAGAAAAGTTCCCTAATTTGGTGAGAGAAATGGATGTGAAAGTCCAGGAAGCACAGAGAGTCCCAAACGAGATGGATGCAAACAGGCCGGGTCCAAGACACATCATGATTAAAATGCTAAGGGTTAAAGATAAAGAGACTCTTACAAGCAGCAAGAGAAAAGCAGAGAGAGTTATGTACGAAGAAGTTCCCAAAAGATTGTCAGCTGATTTCTCAAAAGAAACTTTGCAGGCAAGAAGGGATTGGCAAGAAGTATTGAAAGTGATGAAAGGCAAGGACCTACAACCTAGATTACTCTACCCAGTAAAGCTACCATTTAGAATGGAAGGGTGGATAAAGTGCATCCCAGACAAGGTAAAGCTAAAGGAGTTCATCATCGCCAAACCATTATTACGTGAAATGTAAAAGGGACTTACTTAAGAAAAAGAAGATCAAAACGATGAACATTAAAATGACAACAAACTGACAACTCTCAGTAACTAAATCTAAAAAATAAAAACAAAAACAAACTAAACAAACAACCAGAAGAGGAACAGAATCACAGGTATGGGGATCATTTGGAGGGTTACAGCTGGGAGGGGGAAGGGGGAAGAGGGAGAGAGTGGGAAATGGTGCAGGGATCAAGGAGCATAACTGTGGAAGCTTCATCCACTCCACTGTTGTTTCCCTGTAAACTGTTTTTTATTTCAATTAGTGAATCCTTTGTTTCTGACCGGATCTTTTCTATGCTGTTGTGGTCTTCACTAAGATCCTTGGACATCCTTATAACCAGTTTTGAACTCTGCATAACTGGTAGGGACAAAACAGACAGCAGGATATTAAGAATAGTATAGGAAAGGAGAAGTCAAAGAACTTACACACATGACTCTTGGACATGAACTAAGCAGGGGCATTGCTGGAGGGATGGGGCGTACTTGGCGGAGGGGGCAAAGGGGAAAAATTGGGACAACTGTAATAGCATAATCATAAAACATACCTTTTAAAAAAAAAAGAGTACGAGTCAAGGTACGTAAGAGGCGGAAAATTTACTCTTCTCCCTTGTCTCCTGGCCCTAAATCAAATATGGCTGAATCGAAGGATAAAGAGCCTTTAGTATAACCTTTGGCATTGCTGGTTCTAAAGAAAGATGTGATCAACAACAGGGAGCAGCTGATGGAAATGCAGAAGTGGGAATCTGTGAACACGGCAGGAGTTATCCAGCGCTATCCAGTGGGAGGACAGGGAGATGCTGCAGTTACAGAGCATTGGTCTCTGATCCCTGAGTAGGAATTATGCATCTCTGGCCCCTGGTTTTCTGTGGGTGGTCTTCAGAGAATGAATGAAAGTGTTGTGTGGACATAAATGTATTTTTCTGGGAGAAACTTCATTGCCTGCATTCCATTCCCTAAAGGAGTCTCTGAGCAAACAGTAAAAGCTCTGCCTCAAACAACTATCAAGCCAGATAAAAGGTTAAAAGGCAAAAGGAGGAAGATCATGTTTAATTACAACAATAAATTAAGGGATACAAAAAACACACATAGAAAAGAAGTGAAAAATGATGACAAAAACACAGATGTGGAGGAGTTCGGTAAAAACTGTAGTGATTTTAGAATTTTGAACTTAAGCAACTATCAACTTAAAATAGACCGCTTAAAATAGACATAGCTTGGTATATATGAAGCACATGGTAACCGCAAACCAAAAATTTGCAAGAGACACACAGGAAATAAAAAGAAAGGAATCTGAACACAATGCTATAGAAAAGCATGAAAATAACAAAATAAGAGAGTAAAAGAATAAAGGAACAAAGAACTACAAAAACAATCAGAAAACAATTAAATGGCAATAACTACATACCTATCAATAATTACATTAAGTGTAAATGGACTAAATGCTCCAATCAAAAGACATTGGGTGGCTGAATGGATAAGAAAACAAGACCATACCTATGCTGCCTACAAGACACTCACTTCAGGTCAAAAGACACACACAGACTGCAAGTAAAGAAACAGAAAAAGATATTTCACACATACGGAAATGAGAGAAAGCTGGGGTGGCAATGCTTATATCAGACAAAATGGACTTTAAAACAAAGGATATAACAAGAGACAAGGGTATTTCATAATGACAAAGGGATAAATCCAACATGAGGATATAACTTTTGTAAACATCTGTACACCTAATGTAGGAGCACCTAAATATATAAAGATAAAGCAAATATTGACCAACATAAAGGGAAATATTGAAGTAATATAAAGTATTACAGTACAGTATATACATAAAGTAATACAGTAACAGCTACCAATGGATTGCTCAACCAGACAGAAAATCAACAATGAACCAGTAGCCTTAAATGACACATTAGAGCAGTGGGGTTTAGTTGATATTTTTAGGACATTTCACCCCAAAGCAGCAGAATATAGATTTTTTTCAAGTGCACATGGGATCTTTTCTGGAAGAGATCACATGTTAGGCCAGAAAACAAGTCTCAATAAATTTAAAAAGACTGAAATAATAATAAAGCATCTTCTATGATTGCAATGGTATGAAACTGAAAATCAATTATAAGAAGACGACTAAAAAACAAACACATGGAGGCTGAATAACATGCTGCTAAGCAATGAGTGTGTCAACGACGAGATCAAAGAAGAAATCAAAAGACCTTGAGACAAATGAATTGAAACACAATGACCCAAAAATCTATGGCCAAAGCAGTTCTAAGAGGGACATTTACAGCAATACAGGCCTAATTAACTCAAAAAATAAAAATCTCAAATAATCTAACCAGATATATAAAGGAATTAGAGAAAAAAGAACAAGCGAAGGTCAAAGTGAGAAGGAAATAACAAAAGACAGTGGAAATAAACAAGAGTAAAAAAAAAAGAAAAAAAGGAAAAGATCAATAAAACCAAGAGCTGATTCTTTGAAAAAGATAAACAAAATTAATAAATCTTTAGCCAGACTCATCAAGAAAGAAAGAGAGGACCCAAATAAATAAAATCAAAAATGAAAGAGGAGAAATAACAACTAACACCCCAGAAATGCAAAGGATGATAAGGAAATACTATGAACAATTATACGCTACCAAATTGAAAACTGTGGAAGAAATGGGTAAATTCCCAGACATATACAATCTTCCGAGGCTGAATCAGGAAAAGAAAAAAAAGCAACACAGAAAATTTGAAATACTAATGAAATCAAACCAGTAATTAAAAAACTCCCAACAAACAAAAGCCCTGGAACAGATGTCTTCACAGTGAATTTTATAAAACATCCAAAGAATTAATATCTATCTTTTTCAAACCAGTCAAAAAAATTGAAGAGGAGAGAAGCCTCCCAAACTTATCTTACAAGGCCTGGATTACCCTGATACCAAAACCAGACAAAGAAACTACAAAAAAATAAAATAAATAAGAAAATTATAGGCCAATATCACTGATTTTTACATAGATGTAAAAATTCTCAACAAAATATTAACAAACCAAATTCAGTGATACATTAAAAACATCATACACCATGATAATGGAAGATTTATTCCCAGGATACAAGGCTGGTTCAATATCCACAAATCAATAAAAGTGATATACCACATAAACAAAATGAAGGATCATATCAATAGGTGCAGAAAAAGCAGTTGACAAAAATCCAATGTTCACTTATGATGAAAAAAAAAAAACCTCTCAATAAAGTGGGGATAGAGGGACCACACCTCAACACAATAACGGCCATCTACGACAAATCCATAGCTAACATACTCAATGGTGGAAAGTTGAATTTTTTTTCTTAAAGATCAGGAATGAAGCAAGGATGTGCACTTTCACCACTTTTATTCAGCATAGTATTGGAAGGCACAGTCACAGCAATCGGATGTGAAAGAGGAATAAAACACATCTAAATTGGAAAGGAAGAAGTAAAACCATCATTTGCAGATGACATGATAAAAAGCCACAAAAAGAAAACTGTTGGAACTAATAAATTCAGTAAAATAGCAGGATACAAAATAAATATTCAGAAATCAGTTACATTTTTGTACACTAATAATGAACTATCAGAACAAAAATTAAGAAAACAATCCCATTTATAATTGCCTCAAAAAGAATAAAACATCTAGGAATACATTTAACCAAGGTGGTAAAAAACCTGTACTTGGAAAACTATTAAGACATTGGAGAAATAAATTGAAGAAGATACAAATAAATAAAAGGATATACCTTGCTCATGGATTGGAAGGATTAATATCATTAAAATGTCCACACTATCCAAAGCAATCTACAGATTCAATGCAATCCCCATCAAAATACCAACGGCATTTTCCACAGAACTAGAACAAATAATCCTGAAATTTGTATGGAACCTCAAAAGACCCCAAAAGCCAAAACAATCTTGAGAAAAAAGAACAAAGTTGGAAGTATCATGCAGCTTGATATTGAATACTACAAGGCTATAGTAATGAAAATAGCATAGTACTGGCATGAAAACAGACATATAGACCAACTGAGCAGAATGGACAGCCCAGAAATAAACCCACCCCTTTATGATCAATTAATTTATGACAAAGGAGGCAAGAATACACAATGAGGTAAAGACAGTTGCTTCAAAAATGGTGTTGGGAAAACTAGACGGGCACACACAAAAGAATGAAAATGAATCACTTCCTTACCCCATGTACAATAATAAACTCAAAATGTATAATACTAAAAGCTTAAATGTAAGAACCGAAACCATAAAACTCCTGAGAGAATACATGGACAGTAAATTCTTTGACATCACTCTTAGCAATATTTTTTTTGGATATGTCTCCTTGGGCAAGAGAAACAAAAGAAAAAAATGAATAAATGGGACTACATCAAGCTAAAAAGTTTTTGCACAGCAAAGGAGACCATCAACAAAATAAAAGACAAGCTACTGAATAGGAGAAGATATTTGCCAATGATACATTTGATAAGGAGGTTAATAGCCAAAATTTATGAAGGACTCATACATGTTGACACACATACACATACCAAAAAAAAAAAAAAATCTCCACAAACAATCTAATTCAAAAATGGTCAGAGGACCTGAACAGACACTTCTCTAATGAGGACATACAGATGGCCAACAGGTATATGAAAAGATGTTCAATGTCGCTAATCATCAGGGAATTGCACATTAAAACCACAATGAGCTATCACCTCATACCTGTCAGAATAGCTATCATTAATCAACAAACAAGAAGTCCTGGCGAGGATGTGGAGAAAAGGGAACCCTAGTGCACAGTTAGTAAGAATGCAGTCTAGTGCAGCCACTGTGGACGACAGTATGGAGTTTCTTCAAATAACTAAAAAATGGAACTGCCTTTTGACCCAGCAGTTCAACTGCTGAGAACATACCCTAAGAATCCCGAAGCACCAATTCAAAAAATTTATGTGCCCCTATGTTCACAGCAGTGCTATTTCCAAGTACTGGAAACAGCCTAAGTGCCCATCAGCAGATGAGTGGATAAAAAAACTGTGGCACATTTACACAATGGAATACCCCAAAGCAGAAAGAAAGAAGGAAGCCCTACCTTTTGTGACAGCATGGATGAAACTGGAGAATGTTATGCTAACTTGTCTTTCACAAGCTAGGTGGTGAAAGACAAACACCATATGATCTTAGTTATTAAGAGGAATCCAATGAACAAAATAAATAATGAGAAAAATAGAGCCAGAGACAGGGAAACATGGAACAGACTGACGGCAGCCAGAGGGGAGGGGAGAGAGAGAGTAAAGGTGGAAAGAAGGGGATGAGGTTAGTCAAAGAACATGTATGAATGACCCACGGACACGGACAACAGTGTGGGGACTGACTGTGGGAAAGGGGACAGGTGGGCTGGGCAGAGGAGGCAAAGGGGGAAATATTGGGACGACTGTATAGAACAATTAAAAAAACACAATGAAGTATCACCTCACACCCGTCAGAACAGCTACCATCAAAAAAAATCAACAAACAAGTGTTGGTGAGGATGTGGAGAAAAGGGAAAACTCCCAGTTCTGGCTGGTGTGGCTCAGTGAATTTGAGCGCCCCACTTGCAAACTGAAAGGTTACTGGTTCGATTCCTGGTCAGAACACAAGCCTAGGGTGTGGGCTGGGTCCCCACTTGGGACCCTGCAAGAGGCAGCCAGTCAATGTTTCTCTCACACATCGATATTTCCCTCCTTTTCTCCCTCCCTTCCCTCTCTCTAAAAAATAATAAATAAAATCTTTTTTTTTTTTAAAAAGGAACACTCATGCACTGCTGGTGGGATTAGAAATCAGTGTAGCCACTATGGAAAATAGAATGGAGTTTCCTCAAAAATTTAAAACTAGAACTACGATATGACCCAGAAATTCTACTTCTGCATATTTACCCAAAGATGTCCAAAACACTAATTCAAAAAGATATATGCACCCTATGTTCACGGCAGCATTACTTACAATAGCCAAGATACGGAAGCAATCTAATTGTCCTTCGATAGACAACTGGATAATGGAGATGTAGTGCATCCATGTATATTTAAGAGAGAGAGAGAGAATCAACCTAAGGAGTCACCAGGTTGTTTAAACTGAAAATAAAGAAAGGATACTGCTCTGTTGAAATCCTAAGCTAACTCTAAAGAAAGGAATTCCTCCACCACCCTCTCAGATTCTAGCCATTGTGCCCGAGATCAGCTCCGGGGTGGCCAGCAGAACGAGATCAGGTGTTCTCTATCCAAACAGTGTGAAATGCTTTAACATGTTAAGAGTTGGTGAACCCCAGAAAAATGTGCATTTGATTGTCATTTTCCCCCTTATCCTGGATTTTCTGTACAACATGAGAACAGAGAAGACAAACATTTCTAAACTTACCACCTCCTCGCCCACATCAGAAACGCTTTAGAGGAGCTCTTGTACCCCAACCAGGGTCGGCTGCACAAGTTCGGACCTGTGGTCCTCTCTGGGGAAAGGTGCCAGGTCATGATCATTTATTCAGAGCTGACAGCAACACCCTCTGGAAGGAAGGGGAGGGGAGGAAGGGTGGTTTCTCCCCCGCCACATCTGATTATGCCAGGGCAGCCTGGGCCACCTTGTCGGGGGCAGAGTGTGCAGTGGGCACAGAGACTGATTTCCCTGGTCATACAGACTATGAGCGATCTCTAGCTCAGTTGACTGGGGTATAAAAGGCTAAGTACACGCTGAAACAATCCATCAACAAGTAGCAAGGGGACAAGTCAAGTTTAAAACCCTGCTGGCAAAGAATGTTACCTTAAGGCAGTTGTACTTAGGCTAGAGGCTGGGAGCCAGGCACCCTGGGCTATGAAATCAACCTAGCGACTCTCCACCAGCATTTGTAAATACAACAGGACAGAGGAGACAACGTGTCAGGACATCACTTTCATAATTTTGTGAAACTTCTGTTTGGTTCCAAACTGTTCTTTACGTGAGCCACAGCCAAAAATGTCTGGGAGCCACAGACTGAATAAAGGTTAGACATCTTGCGTTCTCATGGGAATTCCACTTTTTTCATTTGACCCCCATTGGCACAACGTCTAATGTGTTCTCCTGCTGTTTGCACCAAAGGTGGCCACGATTATGCCCATGTGACAGGTAAGGAAACACAGGTGCAAAACAGGAAATGACTGTTTGTGGCCACACAAGAACAGAGCCAAGATGATTGTGCGAAAATCCAGCAAGACCGAAAAACAGGCCTGTGCGGTTCTGAGTCCTCAAACCCCCTGCGCTGCCAAACGATGAACGGCCACAAGCGGTCGATTAGAACATGAGCTCCAGGGGAGCTGGCTTGGTTTGGCTCGCCACTCTATCCTCAGTTTCTAGAACAGTCCCCAGCACAAAGTGGGCTCTCCATAAATATTGGGGGAAGGAATAATTTAATGAAGTAATGAATTAGGGCAATCCCCAAACTCAAAAACAATTATTTACTGACGCAGACTTTTAGCTCACTCTACACAGAAATCATGTTTCACTGAGGTACAGTAAGCATCCTCCGCTGGACGCAGAGAACTAGTTAGAAAGAGAACCAAGATTATTCATCTCCAGCTGGAACTGCTGATGGCACTACCTAGATGAAACACTCAGCCGACCTGCGCTGTCTCTTTATACCGATTCCCGCCTGCCTTTCTAGCTAAGCCTTTTTCTTCCCTCTCAACCCATCTTGAAACGTATTCTTCAGCAATGAACTTCTTCAAACTCTCCAAATGCTTGGGAGTGTTGTATGCCTCGGTGCCATTGCATATTCAGTGTCCTTTGTCTTCTTTGAGAGCCCAGCCGAAGAGTACCATCCTCCTTTAAACCCCAGGTCAAGTGTGACCTCCTCAAAGCAGTCCCTGGTCACATGCTCCTCCCCGCAGGCTCTGCCGAGGAAAGCGAGCTCTCTCCTCCACGCTCCCCCGAGCTGTGCGCATGTGCGGGAGTGAGTGATCCGGTCAGTCCTGCTGGACGCCTCTGCCTACCGTTAGCCCATCTCATCTTGTCCCCAAAATTACACATGTGAGGAATACTGAAGAAATGAAATAAAAAGATTACAATGTACACATGCAAATAAAATCCTGGCATGGCCTGAAGTAAAAGGAAAATAGAAAGTGGTTGATCACCTCGCAGGTATTCCATGGAGGAGACGTTATTAGTGTGCTCCTCCGGCACCAACTGTTCACACGTGGGCGGGAAAACTCTCCCCTGAGCCTCGCTGCTGACTTGCTGACGGATAGGATAGCGAGCTGAGAATGGGCTGGGAGGATGGGTCCCTCAGGTTTAACCCTGAGGACCTGTGACTTAGGAAGAGGCTGGGGAGCTCACGGACACTCAGCCTGAGGGACTGCTCAGAAGGCCTGACCCCAAGAGAAAGGACCTCATGTGCGGGAAGAGGGCAGTAACAGAAGCCACTGGAAGGGTCTAGCGCAGGAGTGGACAAGTGTTTTTGGTAAAGAGCCAGTTAGTAAATATTCTCAGCTTCGCAGGCCACACAGCCTCTGACAGCTACTCATCTAGGGCCGCGGCAGCACAGAAGCAGCCACACACAAAATGCAATGACCACCCAAGGCTGTGGGCCAAGAAAGCCTTATTTACACACACTAAAATTTGAATTTCACACAATTCTCATGAGTATCAAACAAAAAAATTGTTTGTTTGCTTTTTAATGTAAAAACATACTTAACTAGAAGCCATACAAAAATAGGCAGTGGGTTAGACATGACCAGCTGAGAAGATTTGGCCCCTGGGTCCAAGTTTACCGACCTCTGGTCTGCTGTGGAGAAATCGTGCTACGTCATGTCTGAAAATCTTCACTTAGAAAACAAATACTGTAGTAGTTTACCCAGGATGCCCATTTTCTGACCTCTCCTAAATTAATCAGAATTTGCAGAATTGGGATATTTTGAATCCAAACAAGCACGGCGTTCATGAAAGACTTCATCCAACCCAAATGTTTTTTTTTTTATTTTGAATGACCTTATGTTTCTATGACACAGTTGCTGAATGAGACATATAACACAGTATCTGCCCAATTATGATCCCACACTCCAAAATGACGGTTGTAAATGAAAACATGTGAGAGCCCAGGTAATCCTGATGCACGTGTCACCTGTGAGGTTGCCGCGATAGCCCTGCCAACGTCCACTGCCATCTGCCTCTCCGTTTTCAGCACGCGGCCTCGCCTACCCAGATATCACCACTTGTCACTCACAGGCCAGGGCTTCCGCTGACTACCACACACCACCCAGAACAGGAAACCGTGCTTCGATTTTTTGGATTATTTATTTTTTTAAATGTTTAGAATAATTCTGTTAGTTGTTCAGATGTAGCCAGCACTTAAGACTCCTTGGTATACCATGTGGAGTTATGAGTCACCAGAATTGTTTGCTTCCACTTTCATAAAGGGTCATTACGAGATACCTTTAAATACCAAGCTCTCCTATTACAAATAAAATATAATTAACTTTTTAAAGAAATATCTGCTAGGCAACCTGTACTATTTTGCTTAAGAAAACCCTAGTACCCACTCTCTTGTTAGTATTCCACGCCCCATTCTACTCCATCACTTCTATTCTGATCCCTGTCTGAAAACACCAGGTTTCTGAGGCAAAACCAAGTTATTGCAAGGTCTGTCTATAGTTATTATGGCAGGTCACTGGGAGTGAGAAGAGGAAGGGAGGTTCTAAGTGAGCCCTGTGGATTATCTGGTTTGTTACCAAGACCAGATTCAATAACTTTGTCCTTGTTTCAGTGACTTGTGACTATGCTGCTATGCTGCCAAGCCACCATCTCCATGGTCAAAAATAAAGAGAAACTTTCTTATCCCATCATTCTATGCCTTTCAAGGTACACTGGACTGTCCCTGAGGGAGCTAAACACATTATACTCTTCAGACCAATTTTCCTCCATCTGGCATTTCTATGGAGCAAGACTATTGTTAAGATGGACAGTAATGGCCCCTCTACCCATCACAGCTGGGGAGTTGGCCCAGAAACCCAGTGGAAGACCCCGACCCACTTCTCATCCCCTTCTTCCTGCCCACGGAACCCTGATTTTTGTCACCCTTCTCCTGGTCTTGGGCTCAGAGAAAAGGCCCTTCCCAGCTCCAGAAGATGGATCTTGATGAGTCCAAGGTTAGACTCTACATTAATAATGAAAATGACAATTCTTTTGCCACAGTACATGCCTGGAGCTTCTGGTGGTTTGGTTGACGAGGGACTGATAATGCAGTGCTGGCCAAGGGCATAACGGACTGTTTCCCTGACTGTGCTTCGGTCCCGCCCCCCCGGGCCTCTACCCCACTAGGCTTCAACATGGGCCTGTAAGAACGGCAGCTTTCGGCACACACAGTTCCATCCACCCCACCACACCAAGTGACTTGAACAAACCCTAGCATGGCTCCCAGCAGCCTAAGGCATGACCCTGGGACCACTCAGCCCCCTTGAGTTCTTGTCTGACAAAACTCAAGGCCACCAATCGAATTTACCATTTGTTCCAGCCAACGACCTGAGAGGCCCCTAGCTTCCCTTTTCTTAAAGGACTTACGTTAAAAACTTGCAATTGTGAATCATCCCTCTGCCCCTTTGAGATGTACACATATCTCCCACAACCCAGGTGTGTCTTTCTCAAGGCCCTGAAAGCCGTTCCTCTGAAATGCCGTCATCGGGAAGGACAGGACCCCTGTGTCCCCGCCTCTGCGGGAGAGGGGGAGCCTAACTGCGACAAGCAACAGTCAGCACCCCCAGAGGCCGAATAGCACTGACCAACCTACCTGCGTTTTGTAATATTCTACTTCCCCGTCTACTCTTTCCTCTAAATTCTTCCTTTAAAACTCCCAGTCACCTCTGCCTGGATCAAAGCTGAGCCCAGTTCTGTAGGCACTTAAGCTCCTTCCCTCCTGCAGTAGTGCTCGGGGAAATCTGTCTTTACCTCCTTTTCCTGGTGTCAGGTTTCGTTTTTCTTTAGCAGAAACATAAAGGCAATTCTACCAAAAGGCTGCGAGTAGAATTTCCTTTTTTCTGATCTAAAATAAAAGGAAACCAAATACGCAAACGAACCAAAGAAACCCAACAATCCAACTCTATGAAGGAATTTTGGGAGAAATTACCATTTGGGATAAAGCAGCCATGTGAGAAAGCAATTTCTAGAGCTGTAACTTTGTACCATGTGGGGACAAACTTAAGGACCAAGCCAGCAGGTGCGAGGACCCTGACGACCTGAACCTCTGGTGACAATAAATACCAGTCCTGGACCCATGCTGCCCTAGGCTTGTTATAGGAGACTGATAAACACCCTACCATTTAAGCGGCTTGGGGTATGGTCTTGAAGTCAAATGCATCCTAATGGATTCAGATGCATCCTAACTGGGTAAAGGGATGCCCAGAGAATGTGGCAGAAAGGCAGTCATGCCTGAAGAGGAGTACTGACTGTGACTCAATTATAGGTGACAGAAACTCAATCCAAAAGTTTAGTAGAGAAAAAAGAATAGTATACAGGCCTAAATAACAGACAAGTCCCGGTCTTGTCTCAGGTGTGCTGGCAATGCCATCGGAAGCCCCACTCTTCTCTGCTCTCTCCAGTGACAACCTCACCCTCACTAGGTCCGTCCCGTGTCGTGGTGACAGACCAGCAGCATCAGGCAGACATTTCTCCGGCTTGGCAGCCCCAGTGGGAACAAGAAGCCCCTGTCCACAGTTCTAACAAAAGTCTAACCTGCCGGGCCCAGGTTTCTGCCCATTTCTTTAACCGCTGACTATAGCCAGGGGGTTTGAACTCTGCTTGGCCAGGCCTAGGTCACAGGAATGTGACAAACACAACAGGGAGGGGCAGCCACGGGAGAGTCGGGGTGCCTCTGCCAAAAACAAGAGATAGACAGAAACAGGAGATATCCACACATGGGGGGATGAATAATTAAATTTTAGACTCTAACCGACAGACTGCTACAGCCGTCCTTCCGCACTGTAAACTAGAGACGGCCACCGCTCCCACCTCCTCCACCCACATCACCAGCTACGAAGGGCAGAATTATGCTTTATGGTTTTCCAGCACGGTGCCTGGCTGATAACAGACGCTCAAATACTAATTAGCCAAGTGTTCTATCATTTGAACATTCCGGGTCAGGGTGAGTCAAGGATCGGCCCATGGGAAGCCATCCTTATGGACACCGTATCTCCTCTGTTTAAATGACAGAATGTCAGAGCTAAAAGGTACCTCATAGATCATCTAGTCCCAACCCTTCAGGCTACAGGCAAAACACCCGCACCCCAGGGAGAGTCAGTGACATGGCCTGGCCCTCGAGGCTGCTCAGGGTCAAAGCCAAGGCTGGAGCCTCTTCCCAGCCCGAGCTCACCACTGTGTCATGCGGCACCCAGAACGCTTACAATGAGGCCCAAGGAAAACGAAAATCTCCTCTCCTTTCTTAAGGGTTTTCTCAACATAACTGTACTGTCCTAGAGGGGGGAAGCAGTGAAAACAACAGACGTATGTCTTTTGAATGCCTATTATTTTTGTCCCTTAACTCTACAGACCGTTGTATTACTGCATTGCTTTTTTTAAGCGCTTCCTTTGTGTGTCTGGGAAGAGGGAAAGAGGGGAGCCAGAAAGGACACCTGAGAGATCGCTGGGAGCCAGAAAGAAGTGTCTGTCTCCTGGTCCCTCAGAGGATGGACATCCTCCATCCCTGGGTTCAAGGCTCATCTGCTTATTGGCCCAGAGAAGGCGCTGCCACATGTGGAGACTTACACTGACATTCCAGCCCTGATCAATGTGAAATCAACAGACCAAAGCCTATACTACACCATGTACATCCAGTGCTTTTGTAACAGGCTCAAGAACAGCTTCCCACTGCAATGACAAACTATGCAGGCTCAAAAGGCAAGATGTGGCGGGGGAAGTCAGCAGTGGGGAGAGGTGAGGAACGTGGGAAGTGGCCAGCAGGCCCCTGAAGGGGTCAAGGCTACGCAACTCTTCCCGACAGCCAAGGTTTTGGAAAGGCCAACACGGATCCAGAGTGAGTGCTGCCCCAGCTCCGCCCACAGATCACAAGCCTGGGACTTCTGACCTAACACCCAGAAGGAGCCCCATGGACCAAGCCGGGGAGGGCCGTACGTAGGGAAGCATTCTGCAGGGTATAAAGTGCTCTGCACCAACCCAAAGGGAGTTTGGGGTAACCTTCTGACGTCCTTACTTTTACAATCTGGGGTGGTATTCTTAGAATATGGTATCTCAGTGGGAGCGAAGGAGGCAGAAGGAGGAACAGAAGCACCTAACAGCGGGGGAGGAACCGAGCAATGCACCCTCCGCTTAGCACCATCCAGAAATAGCTCTGTGCGATGCTACACACAAGCATGGGTTCAGAATCCCACAGACCCAAGCCCCGGCCCTGACTCCGCCCTCGTGACACAGCGGCTGGGGCTAGCTGCTTAATCCCACCGCGTCTCTGTCTCCACATCTTTGACACCAGAGCAGTAACAGTATACACATCATAGGGCTTTTGTGAAAACCTAAAGCCACGACAGCCTTGCCCACGTCACTGCTACCCGCTAAACCTGTTCCCAAAAATGTACCAGGAAAGGAAATAGTAGGTGGGTCAAGTCCTCGCTAAAGACTAGTCCTTCCCTGAAACAGAGTCAAGTAGCATGAAAAGTGAAGGAAAGGGGGAAAATTCCATTGGTCTTAAACTATCCTAGCTACAGTCCATGGAACAAATCTGCGAACAGAAACGGTCACTGCGAACCTTTGAAAAGATACTGGTATCCGTAACTTTGGGTGTTTGTTGTTGCTTCTTCCTGAAGGCCTTGTGATCACTGTATAAATATATCCTAGCACCGCTCAGTATTTGCTCTCAAGCCTCGAGCAGCCTAGGACAGCTGGTGAAGTCCATTAGATTGACATCCCAGGGAGGGTTTAGCACTAGGAAGTTAAGGGAGCTTAAGCTAGTAGTACCAGAGAAGCAGAAAGGACCTCCCACCCAAAGCCATTGGCCAAAATCAGCGCGGATTCCATTTCAATCCTCTCCCTGAGGGTCCAGAGCTAGCCGCAGTCTCAGCTTTAAGGACGCTACTCTGTGAATGTAGAGAAGTACCCCTCAGACCCCTTTTTGAGTGTGTATGAGTGGGAAGAACTGTAAACCTCTGGTAGAGGGAGAAATTGTTATTTGGACTTGTAGATGCTCGATGCCAAACCAGATAGAATTGGCAAACGTCAGCTTTATGAGACTGATTATAAACAATGGAACGTTGCTTTCTGAGAAGGTTGTAAGTAAAATTTGATAGAAGGCCAAGAAGGATGAAAACAGAAACTGCTGTTTTCATGCCAGAATTCAGAGCTCCAAGATTTCTGTGTCTTCTTTGGTTTCCCTGAAGGTAAAGGGTTTGATAGGACAAATTCTTCTGTCCAGTGGACACCGGGTCTTTAGTTGCTTTGCATTTAAGAAAAATACATATCAGCAAACCCTCCAAATCTCTTCAAGGCCATAAAAATAAAACTTGATACATCAACATGAAATGAGCTTTTACCTTTAAAACTGAGTCTTCCTTTTTTCTTTCAAAGATGCCAACAGTAGCTTTACAGTTGTCCCTCATTCTGTTTAAAATGCCACATCAAGTGGTCAGAACAAAGCCTGTCCCAAATGGTATAAAATGCCATCAGATATAACGGTGATCCTCTTGAAGTCACATGGAATGACAACGAACTCTAAAATCATTCATGATACAGAGTAAATTTTTTCTTGAATAATGTTTCATGGACTAGGAAGATTATTTTTAGTTATCACTAAAAGCTTTGAGAAGCCATTTTTTTCTGTTCCTTTTTCTTGGCTAGGATTACTATAGATCTTATACAGTTCTTTCATAAGTATGTGTATTTTTCATAAAGAGATATTTAAATTTAGATACAGAGATAGACAACACACAGTCTTTCACCTCCATTCTCCCCCTGTCAAAGTAATGAAATCTGCCCTGATGGTGTGGGTCAGTGGGTTGGGCGTATTCCTGCAAACCAAAAGGTCACTGGTTCTATTCCTAGTCAGGGAATATGCCTGGGGTTCAGTCCAGGTCCCCAGTTGGGGGAGTGTGAGAGGCAACTGATCAATGCTTCTCTCTGACGTCAATGTTTCTCTCCCTCTCTTTCTCCCTCCCTTCCCCTCTCTCTAAAAATAAATAAATAAAATGTGTTTTTTTTAAAGTAATAAAATCTAAACCTTTTATATAAGAGACCTCTGGCTGTTTTAAAAATACTTCAGTAAATAAATACCACTTTCAAATAGTGAAAAATAGCTGTGGGAAAGTGGAGACTATTGGGACTGGAATTCATTAACACGTTGAGCAATAGTAGTTTTTCTTTATTTAGAAAGCTGTCCTAACTCCTCCCAGTGCAAAGACTATGACCAAATATGGGCCAACTGCTCACTGTCTCCTCTTTGCCTCTGAGCACCGGCTAGATTTCCCCTCTTGCTTATCTCTGGCATCCATCTGTTTTCTTTTACCTCTAATAAAACAACACCAGTCATAAGACTATTTCACATGGGTATGGCACTGAGACTTGCCAATGAGCCATTTATTTATCACAATAAACTAATATCTATATATATAGTACTTCCCATGTCCTAAGCACTGTTTGAAGAGTTTTGTATGTGTTCACTCATTAAACCATATGTTATATCACCTATTCATCACAATAATCCTATAGGGTTTATTGTATTTGTTGTTTAAATTCTTCTTCCATTCCTAATAAACCACAATTTTATTAAAGTTTCACCCTTTTCTACATGGTCATTACTTCAGGAGAAGTAATGCTGTCTTAGGAGGTGGGTCCTTATTGGTCTAAGCTAATTAAGGAGACCTGGTAGGTACAAGCATGTTACACACTTCTAGCCAATGACATGTGAGCGAAAGTCTGCTGGTTGTGAGGAGGGAGAAGTTCTTCATGAGAATACTTTTTTTGTTGCTCTTAATAAAAGCTACACAGGAAGAAAGACTATCTCCCTCTTTTGGATCTTGTTGGGTCCTGTGTTGATGCCTGGAACCGCTGCAGTCCTCTTGCAACCATTAGAGAATTGGCCTGAGGACAGAGACAACGCAGAGAGGAGGCCCAATCCAGAGAGTCACCAGAGGGAACCTGAGCCCTGATGCTGTGTCTGGAACTACTAGCACTTTGGCTTACCTCATGTGATAATACATTCCTCACTAGGAAATGTATTAAATGTTTTAAATTAGCTGAGTCCAGATTTCTCTTACTTGCAGCCAAAGGCATCCCTAATGATATAATTAACTCTACTTCACAGATGAAGAGAGTAAGAGAACAAGTGACTTACCTACAATCACACTTAGTAAATGTACTAAGAACATGCAGGCATTGGGGTCTACAGCTCACAGATAAAACTTAAAAGAAATGCTAAGAAGACTTCCAAACACCAATACTTTATAGTACATTATATGTTCATACACTTTTATAATCACACACACACACACTCTCACATCACAACTAATCTTGAAATAATGGTTAGCAAGTTCATCCACTACAGCTCAATACACATTTCTGATTTCTATCCCCAAATATGGTTAGATTTTTAAAAATATGTTTATTGATTTTTAAAGACAGAGGAAGGGAGAAAGAGAGAAATATCAATGTGAGGGAAGAAACATCGACTGGTTGCCACCCATACTCACAGTGACAAGGGATTGAACCCATCACCTAAGTATGTATCTGCCCTGACTGGGGATCGAACACCCAAACTTTTGCTGTACAGGATGATACTCCAACCAACTGAGCCATACCAGCCAGGGTGAGAAAGACTGTTAGATTTAGATTTTGCTTGTATGTGAGAGATTATAGGGGTAAGTCACTGAAAGTGTCAAAGGCACTTTGAAAGGCAAATATATATATATATATTTTTTTTAATCAAACTCTAATGGTTTTGACATTAATAGTTCATCTTAGTAAAACCGAGTAGCCATGATGGCCAAAGTATATAAATATAGTAGTAATCTGTTGTTAACTGTTTCTTTTCTCATGTGATCACAAGTTCATTAACTTGTGGACATTAGCAGTGTGGGGGTTTCAGCTATAAGGAGGTATAATGCAAAACAGAACCCAGAGATGTCTCAACCCCAAAAAGAAATCTTCATTACTCTACATGAACTATAAAATGACACGTAGAGAATGTACACTCCACCCAAATGAGACTCGAAATATAATTCACTTTGGATGAGAAATCATTGAGTTCTATGAAAGCAAACTAAGAGTTCATTGTTTCGTGACCACACATCATTAAGTTTCCAGTATAGAGAGGAAATCTATCCAAGCATCTTACTTATATGTCCTCTTTGCCAACCTCTCCCCAGATGTTCCTAAGGCCATGTCTCAATATATCTGTCACGGTCTATGGACAGGAAACATCTGGGAGTGATGCAAATGGGTTTTAATAAATTCAGAGCCCACAGCATCAGTTCTTGGGGGGCTGAATTCTTTCTAAATGGCAGTATCCGTTGGGAGAAATTGCCCCCCCTGCCATCTAGTTTCTGCATAGTGGATTCTTCATCACAGGTCCATTTCTGGTCTCTCAGGGCACCTTGCTTACACCCCCCTGGGAATGGGGAGTGAGTCCAGACTGGTGGATTGGGAACGGGAACTCGCTCAGTCCCACTCTCTCTCCTTGTCTTCTTGGGAGCTAGGTGGCCACAGAGAGCTCCCTCACTAGTCTTCTCATTAAAGCTGAAGATGTTAGACTGTCAGAGTCCAAGGACATGGCTGTTTTCTGGGGCCACCTGTGCCTGCCTGGATGGGGGAGTCCATCAAATCTTGACTTGGGAAGCAGCCCTCTCACCTGCAGATAGGAGCCACATTTGCCAACCCCATCTTGATCAGTTTTTAAAAAAAAAGCAATCTTCAATGCAATTGAATCAGAACATGGGAGAGGAAGCCAGTGGCCACACACTGAGCTTGCTGAAACCCCAACGTTTTCTAAAAACGGAAAGACTTCACCATACTTTTATGTGTATTAGGGCTTGATGACATTTGAAGGACTATCCTGTATCTTATTTCTTTGAGCCTTTTCAACAAACCT
The DNA here is from genome assembly GCA_004026545.1 of Mormoops blainvillei. NCBI lineage: Eukaryota > Metazoa > Chordata > Mammalia > Chiroptera > Mormoopidae > Mormoops > Mormoops blainvillei. The sequence goes on from PVJD01003599.1 coordinate 95,953, forward strand.
GGGGGAAGGCAAGGTTTATTATCCCAAATGGACTCTGGCATGGGAACTGAGACTCGGAAATGTTAAGTGACCTGTCCACAACACACAGCCCCGTCCAGTGCCCCAGATCTCCAGCTGCTGCGCTGCACGTGCTGAATCTAATGAGGCGAGTGACTCACCCACGATGAGGCAGGACGTGGACCCACCCTCTCGCCACCTCCCACAACACAGCAGTCTTGCCTTGAAAGGGCTGCTTTCGTACACTGCACAACTTATCCATTTCGGTGCCAGTTAACAAATAACCTAATTTACTGGAAGCCAAAATTTTAATTTTCTGAGCTTCGGAGGCTTCTGCCAGGCAAAGAACATAATTATATCGATCTTGCTATTTTAACGACCTATTTTTCATTCTTAAGCACTACAACTCTACCCAAATTTGAGACTCTTAAAAGTTCTTTAAAAGTCACTCCACAAACTAATAAACTAAGCATTTGTAAAGCGCTTTGCAAAGTCAGACAATTCATTAAATCCTTCTACTTCTCAAGTTCTCAGTGTCTATAGTTTTAATAAGGAATCTGTGTACTTAGAATTATAGGGTCATGGCTAATTACTCCAACACATAAATCTACCAAGTTGTCATATTTTGAAGGGAAGAAGAGTCCTTGATTGTCACCATGTGGCATCAGACCCCAAGCTGTCTAGTGCCCTCCCTGTCCCTGGGGCCTTGTAGACTATGTTCACACCATGGAGCAGGACTCTAAGTCACTGAAATGGTCAGGAAAAGGGGCCACTGTGGTCAGCTGAACCAATGTTCGCGCAGAAAACAGAGGTGGCTGACATCTTTTCCAAAACGAACAAGAACATTTTCTTGCCTCACCTGGCCCTGAGCTGCTATCCGAACACAACTTACTCCCTGAGGCCCTCAGATCACTTGCTCAGAGCACAAGTCCTCCCTGCAGACTACAGAAGGTGGAGATGTGCAAAAGGAGGAAAGAGCTCCCGGGGGTCCTCAACGGCGTCTTCCTTGCCAAGTCCAGTGTCCTGTCCACACCCTGAATTTCTTGGCACTGCTGCCCTCTTCCTCCTGGTTGCCTCTGCATGTGGGTCCCGCCACACTGCCCTCCCACCACCATTTCCCCTGGTTCCCTCCGTGTCTGCTGAGTCTTGTCCCTCCTTCCACCCGCCTCTGCCACCGAAGCACTACGGCTGGTTCTCTGATAGGCTCATTCCCGCGAACGGCTGCAGCCATCAGCCCCCAGGCTGGGAGTGCTATCTTCTCCCCATCTCTCACCCCCACTGCCTGCGGGACAAGGACCCTGTCACACTGTCTCCTCACGCCATCCACAAACCCAGAGCTCGCTCGCTGTTCCTCCGTGAGGCCTCAAAGGCAACCTCTGCGCCCAGCTCCAGCTGTGCTTTTGTTTTGCTTTTGTTGTTTTATTTTTGTTACAGTACTCACAGCCAAGCAGGCCTTCGGCCTAAGAGCGCACAGTGTACTTGGGCTTCGCTGATACCTCCCCTCCAATTTCTAAAGCTGGCCAGAGGCAAGTCCCCCTAATTTCTGCCGGAGGTCCAGGCCACGCAGTTGGCGTCTGCCTTGTTTCCCAGCCTGGCTTTCTGCGTTTCCTATGGACCTGGCTCCCGGCCCTAAGCCACATCCCATTCTAAGCTGGAGCCCTGACACCTTCCAAGCTGTGGCCAAGTCCCCTTCCGCCAGGATGGGTGAGAAAACTGTCCCATAGCACTTAGCCCCCAGGTCACATTCCAGATGCTTTTAAAATGAGGAATCCCAGAAATCAGTTCAGCTTGCAGTGAACAGGACAGCAGGGGAAGTAGGTTGATAGAGCAGAAAGAACCCTGACTGTAGATGTGGACAGGCCTGGGTTCCAGCCCCATCACTGCAACTCACTGACTGTGGGACCAGGCAGGCTTCTCCAAGCCTGGTTCCTCGTCTGCAAAACGTGGGTGTCACCACCTTGCTTTTGGAGCTGCGTGAAATAAAGGAGGTCATGAGAACAATGGCAGCCGCTACCATTTATTGAGTCCTTACTATGTGCCAAGTGCTTTGCTAGGGGCTGGGAGGAGACAGAGCTTTGCTCTCTCTCTTAAAGACATGCGGTCTCTTTTGCTAATAAAGAGTCTGAGAGAGCACCAGGGAAAGGAAAACAGATGAGGCTTGCCCCTAGGGATGCAAGAGACAAAATAATATAACACAGTGCAAAGCCCTGCCCCAGCCCTGAGCCCTGGCACAGAGTCCGCTGCAGCAGCCCGGCCCCCGGGGTAAGTCACGCGCCGCAGGGAGAAGGCTCCACAGGGACCAACCAAGGACTCTCCCGAGTCCGTTCCCGAGCAATTTCTGAGCAACAGGAAAGGGCAGGGACGAGGCAGCAGCACACAGCCCAGGCTCTTTCCCAAGTCCTGCTGGAGGTCCTTCGGGGGATGCCGCGGATTCTGGCCTGTCTGGGCCGGCACCGTCTGTTCAGGAAGAGGTAAGGGGAGCCAACCGTGCCCTTGCAATATGGAAGGCTCCGCCACGAGGTCAAAGGCAGCGATCATTTGGTGGGTTCCTAGTGCCACCAGAAAGGTGTGGCTGCCTCCATGTCAATGAGAGGGGGTTAGGCTCCCCTCCCACTCACGGCACGTTACCCAGCTTCTACTGCACACGCAAATCTCGGAGATGTTGTAGGTTCCGTTCCAGGCCACCGCGATAAAGCAGATATTGCAATGAAGCACACTGCAACCTTTTTGCTGGTGGAGGGTCTTGCCTTCAATCGGTAAAAATGCAGTAATCTACAAAGTGCAAAAAATCAAGGTGTGCCTGGACTTTGGGTTTCCAGACAAACCTGACTCGGTCTCCTGTCCCCAGGGCCTCTTGCACATGACCCCAGCTTTTCTCCAAGTAGCGTGATGGCACTGGACCAGACATCTGAGGACTTGAATTATTTTTCTTTAGCTGCTAACCACCTCGGTGATCTTGAGTGGATCACTTGCCCCCATGTTCTCATCTGTCATGACATCTGTGGTTACGAAGGTCAAATGGAAGAGAAATGCAGGCACCCGGAGAACTAGGCAGCACTTCAGAAAGGTCAAAGATGGTCAAAGGCATGGTCAATAGCCCCTCTAGTAGTGGGAGAGATAAGGGACAAGAGACAGAACATCCCAAATCTCCAATCTGTTGAAATATGTTGGCTAGGAAAGGCCTGCTGAGTACAGTGAGCAAAATATCATCCCAGGCAGAAGGCAGGGCAAGGTTTCCAAACTTCCTGTCTGGAGTTTCCATCTGTGAGACGGGCTGCTTTCCGCACGTGGCCGAGCCGGCTGGCCGTTGGCGTGTTCCACGAGAGGCGTCACCGACAGAGAACAAGAATAGAACAGTTTGGCGCAGGCCAGAGGTCTGTTTCCACTGCCGCCACAGTGACTGTCCCTCTGGCAGGGACTGGCCATATTCCTCTCCTCCTGTTTTGCTCTCGAAGTGTGTTTTCACAGTTGTTATCTCCACTGGCAGAGGGGATGGAGCTGATTGATGGTAGTTTGTTATACTTCAGCGATTTCAACCATAGGGAATTGGGAAATCCTGTATGTGGATTTTATCCACCTAACCTCTGCCTCATAATATCCTTCAGCTGGCACTGGGTAGGGAGGGGTGAGTGGACAGGGAATTATGACCTGGCCGGGACATGTGCTACTGGAAGCAGAGGGTGTGGGGCGGGACAGTGAGCTCCAGTTATGAGTCACAGAGGAGTTGTGAGCCGAGCTCGTAGTCAGGACTACCAAAGCTGGGCTGCACCTCGAGGCCAACGGGACATCCCCATCTTTCTAGGAGAAAGGAAGGGCAGAGAGAGGGTCGAGAGGTCCAGGTTTTTCCTAGTGGTAGGATCTCCACCCTGAATCCCATACGAAAGGAACGGCAGAGTGTCTGATGAGAGTTCTCCCTGCTGCCCAGAGAAACCCCATGCGCGGCTGGCCCAGGCCTCTGCTCACTTCCCCCTTGTCCCTGAGGCCAATTCCTCAGAGTCAGACAAAGACACTCTCGCCAGTTCTGCAACGGTAGGACCCAACCTCGTGGAACGCAAGACCTGATTGCTGCCAGGTACACAGGAAGAAAACTGGGCTGACTGTGGGTCAGAACAGAGGTGGGCAAGTGGGAGATGGGGACGGGATGAACACAGCTTCCACACAACGGTCCCAGAAAACCCCTGCTTTTCCCAGAATCTTCTTGGAACCCAAATCGAAGATAGGGGATGGAAAGAATGGATGGAGTTGTAGCGGGGAGAAGAAGGTAGAAGATACAAGAACCACAGTAATAACGAGAGCCACCCTGACTGGTGTGGCTCAGTGGTCTGAGTGTCATTCCCTCAGAAAGCTCGCCAGTTCGATTCCTGGTCAGGGCACATGCCTGGGTTGCAGGGTCAGGTCCCCAGTTGGGGGATGCGAGAGATGATTGATCAATGTTTCTCTCTCACATCAATGTTTCTCTCCCTCTCTTTCTGCCCTCCTTCCCCTCTCTCTAAAAATAAATAAACAAATAAATAAAATCTTTTCAAAAACAGAGCCAATATTTTTGAGCTTTTACTATATTAAGTAATTAACACAAGTTAATATATTCGACCCTCCCAACAACCTTATGAAGTAGCTATTATTTTCCCATTTTTTAGATGAAGAAACTGACTGATCCCACAACCAGTATTGTGATTCACATTCATGCCAGGTGTTTGAAAAATGTCCCCAAGGCTTCCATGACACAAGTTAACTATTACTCTGAGTAGCCAAGTAGAAAAGGCCAGCATGTCTGGGAAATGCCATTTTGTGTGGCAAAATGAGGGCCTGGCATCCTGCTGTCGAGAGCGTTTGTGAGAGTATCAGGTAGTGATGACGATATGGCCCTGAGGATTCCCTGGGCACCCTGTGGTGCTGACCCACCAGCAGAGGCACCCACCTTTCTGAGCAGTATGGCAAGTTTCCATCAACCCAGATCACTGCCTAACTGGAGGGCTTTCTGGGAGCCTCTGGCCCCTCAACATCTTGGATGGGTCTTACTACATATACACAGCACACGGCACCACCAGACCCTTGAATTCCATCCAGGGATGAAGGTTTGATGACCAGATCTGGATCCCCTTAACACTTCATCACAGGACAGCACAATTCCCCCCAATAATGTGTTCCCTCAATTTGGTAATTGACAGTTACCATTTTCTAAATACTTAATATGCATCAGAGACTTGTAGTATCTGGTGTTTTATATACATTGTCTCATGAAATCCTCACCCCTTCCAGGTAAATACTGTCATGCCGACCTTGTATGTCCCATGACAAATGAGCCTGAGGCTCCATGCCAGGCATTCCCAATGGTCTAACAGCTGGCAAGGTCAAGAGTCAAGTTCATGTCTAACTGACCCTGCCCTCATCCTTTGTGGGCTTCTCTGGTCAGTCCCCTCCTGAAATTTAAATTGTTTTAAGTGTTGCGGGCTTCGATCCCACCATTCACACCCTCTTCCCAAGCCCCCAGTACAGCAGGAAGCAGGGGCCAATGCCCCTTGCAAGTGTCCCCTACCCAGAGTTTTCCAAGCCCTGTCCACATCATCAGAGGGGGCTCAGTGAGGAAGGTGCTCGCTCACTGGCCCTCCCACCCGCTCCTAGTGCTCATGCTTACTCCAGGCCTCCCCACACCCACCAACGGAACCACCAAGGTTCATTCTGCACCTAGCCCCAGCCCAAGTTCTGAACAGACAAGAGCCTTCCCATGTTCTGCTTAGCCCCAACTCCACCTACTGGGAATTAGTCGAGCCTTATAAACGAGTAAGAACATGATGGGTTTCAGCAGCCTTTGAAGAGAAAGGCTGAAAGAGAAAACGAATCCACCAAGTGAATTCATCCCTGGTTGTTTTTCAACTAGAGAAAAGATGGGCAGATCAACACTGAACCGTTCCTCCCGTGGTCCCAGGACTCACAAGCCTCCCTTTGTGCGGGTGGCCAGGCCTGCAGCAGGGTGCTCAGGACAGGCAGGTACCCAGCGGTGGGCGTCAAGTGGGCAGGCCCTGCTAACAGTCCTTCTCTTGCTAGCACTCTTCCACACAAAGGCGTGCCCCTTGGCGGTTGACAGAAGAAATGGGCACGTTGTGCATTTAACCAGCAATTTCAGAAAGGCCTCAAAGCATTTCATTCATATCATCTCCTAATCACGCTACCAAGGGTGACACACTTAACCCGATCCCAATTTTCAGGTGCAAAATTTAATTTCTCCAGGTTTCACTGAGTTGAAATGAGACCCCTCAGAAATTCAAAACGCAGAGCAGTCATGGGCCCCTGGACCCCAAAACACACCCTTCCACACTGCACCCCACTGCCTGAAAGAGATGAGAATCCCTTCATGCCTAAGGTTTCTCTTATTTACACCTAAGCCCCTCTGTCTCCCCCCAGCTGGGGTCCGGATCCTAGAGCAATGCCATCTCACATGGCTTATGCCCTTCCTTTCTGCTCTAAGCCACAGGCCCAGGCTTGGCTCAGAAGCAACATGTGCAAGGCTGTGGGGACCTGGGCCTCTGCCCTATTCCCTCAGATCAATGGGTAGAAAGACAGGGGTGGGGGGACAGCGGCAGAAATGAAGGAATGTTGGCCCATGGTCAGCTGATGATCATGGAATAACATGAATGAATGGAAGCAGAGTTTTAGGAACTGATAGTGAACATTCATCCACTGGGCCCTCGCGGAGTGACTGCTGTGCGTTAAGCTCCAGGATACAAAGGTGAGAAGACATGGCCCCTACCACCAGAGTGTTGCGTATAACAGAGAAGCATCAGGCAAGGAATGGCGGGGATGGGGAGCAGGGGTGGCCAAGAACTCTAAGAGAATTCACCAAGCAAGGTCTGTTGTCAAGGGAAGAATCCACAGCCACAAAGAAATGAATTCTCTTTTCTATGTCTGATCTGTGAACCTTTTACTCATGGTCTTGTGAGGCACATGGATATAAAATGGACATGTGGACCTCTAAATATGCCGTGTCCAATATGCAAAATAATTTAATTCTTGCTTAAAAACCAATAAGACTAGAGGGGAGGGAGGGATGAATCGGCAAAGCATAGCAGAATCTCAGGGCAGTGAAGCTACTCTGTATCATGCTATAATGGCGGATACATGTTGTCACAAAGTTGTCCAAACCTACAGAGGGTACAGCACCAAGACTGAACACTAATGTAAACTATAGACCCTTTGCGATGATGTGTCCACATAGGTTCATCAGCTGTAACAAATGTCCCAATCTGATGGGGAATATAATAATGAGGGAGGATTATGGATGTGTGGGGGCAGAGGTATATTGGAAATCTCTGTACCCGCCACTCAATTTTGCTGAAATGTAAACCTAAAGCTGCTCTACAAAATAAAGTGTTTTGTTTTGTTTTTAAATCCAGTCATACTACTGAAACATAGTATTTACAGGTATCTTAGTCAATTCTGGCTACTATAACAAAGTACTGTAAACAGGGTGACATAAACAAAAGACACTTCTCACAGTTCTAAAGTCTAAGAAGTCCAAAATCAAGGCGCAGGTGGATTTGGTGTCTGGTGAGGCTTTTCCTCCTTGTTGATAAGACAGCCATCTTTCCGCGGTGTCCTTGCACGGCTGGAGGGGCCAGGCAGCTCTCTGGGATCTCTGTTACAAGGGTCCTAACCCTATTCGTGAGGGCTCTACCCTCGTGACCTAATCGCCTCCCAACCATCATTGGGCGTTAAGATGTCAATGTACCAATTTTGGGGGAGAGACAGACATTCGGTCCATCGCGACAGAAGGTCTTGGCATCCAGCCAGCCTGCTCGGCCTGACAACCCTCCCTGCGGAGCCCTCCTTCCATGGCAGCAGTCAAGCCCATGCTCTTGCCTGGGGGGAGACTCCCACACCCCAAAATGGGACATTTCACAGCATGTCAGGCATCTGGCCCTCCATGTCGACCCTCTGGGATTCGAGATTTAAAGAGATACCCAGGTGGGTCAGGAGGGCGAGTGGATGGGGAGGAGGAGATGTGACCCAAGAGCGAGGCTGGGGCCTTGCTCTGGTGACTCAGTGGTCCCCTGAACGGACCACGTCTCTGTTGGACCCCGGCAATAAGCACAGCAAAGTGCGGTGGTGGGAAAGGGCCCGGAAAGCCTCTCCGAGGCAGTGGTGCGAAACGTGGGGGTTTTTTGCCCAGAAAGCGCATATCGAAATCGGAAGTGACGTCACAATTAGCGCTCGGGGGCCCCCGAGCGAATCCCTGGCCGCAGATGGGCAGGCCCGACGCGCCGCGGGCTGTGGGAGGTGGTGGCGATGCCCGTACCGCCAGGGCTCAGCCTCTGGCCGCTGTCCTCGGGACCTCCTGCCGCCGATTGTTTTAATGCCCAAATTTCAAGAATACCCTAGATGCCACTCTTATAAAACCAAGGGGAAATTATGAAGAAATGTTTTAACTGTAGAAGCTATACTTGAAATCATGGCTACACCCCCACATCAGGATAGTGGAGCCCCGCTGAGAGTGGAAGAGCTTCCCAGCAGCGACGGTCTAACTGGCACTCCAGTTCGAATAGAGCATCAGCACCACATCAGTGCAAAAGAAGGATCAGCTCGGGGTGTGGCCATGGGAATTATCGACTTGATATGGACATGTGTTCTCGATTTGTGAGGTCCTTAAAAGAAAAGGATAGTAAAAATATTCAAGATCAGGTTGACTCTGACCTGGAGGTGGCATCTGTCTTGTTTAAAGCTGAATGCAAATCCATGCACCTCCTTTTCTGGGAGCCCAAGTGAGGAATCCCTCTACAACCAAGCACTTCTCACCCATCAATGAGTCAGTGACCTTAATTAACCCTCAAGCACAGAGGAAGTGAGGTCTCAACCACACCTCTGTTAGCAAATTCTTCATCTGTTCACCAGTTGGCTGCCCGGCAAGAGATGCTCTACCTGGCCACTCGCATGTAAGACAATGTCATCAATCACACAGATGAAGAAGGGTTTACTCCTCTGATGTGGGCTGCAGCACATGGTCCAATTGCTGTGGTAGAAGTTTCACTTCAGAACGGTGCTGATCCCCGGCTTTCAGGAAAGGATTCAGAGGCTGCACTGTCTCTGGCCTGCAGTGGAGGCTACACAGATATTGTCAAAACTCTGCCTGATTGCGGAGTGGTTGTAAATGAATACGATTGGAATGGAGGCTCAATTTTGCATTATGCTGTACGTGGAAATCATGTGCAATGTGTAAAAATGCTTTTAGAAAACAGAGCTGACCCAACAATTGAAATGGACTCAGGATGTAATTCTATAGATTTAGCTGTAGCCCTGCGTTACAGATGTGTTCAGTGGGTTATTGAGTCACGTTACTGAAGCTGCTTCAAAATACCAAGGAGTAGACGGCCCTCAGAAAGTACTGTCTGCCCTTCGATTTACTTTTTGGCCTCTACACACAGTTGTTGTGTTTACTTATAGTTTTTTACCTCAGTTGTAATATTTACTCATTTTTAGTAAGCTTTTATAAATATTCCTCTGAGTAATTCACTGGTTTATGATAAAATTAATGTTGATGCTTTTTAAATAAATGTTTTATGCCATATTTAAAATTATAAATTAATGTTTTGTGGCATGTAAATTTTTATGGAACAGATAGTTATCTGTCTTTGTACCGAGTGTTGTGATTTAACATTTTCAGAAATTATTCTACCCTATTCACCCTCACTCTTGTATTAACTCATTGACTTGATATAGGGTTTGCTATAAATTCACAGGAAAAAAATTGTTATTATCGAATTTAAAATGCACAGTGTAACTTTATGAAGTGTTATAAATAAAGTACATTTTCCGCTAAAAAAAAATAAAGAGGTGTTCTATCTTTTATTTCTTGCCGAAATTTCTTGATCTGAAAACTCTACCCACCCACCCCCCCCACTCCATTCTGAGATGGCAATTGAATGGGCCAAAATGCAAATGCAAAATGCATTTGGGAATGTATCGAATTATAGAGCTCCCATTCACCAGCTGGCCCCTTCTTCCTCTGTGCCAAGCTCTTTGCATGAATATCTCATTTAAATCTCAAAATAACCTTGTGAAAATACCCCAGTTTCATAGAAAAAGTGGCGGCTCAGCGAAGTTGAATGACTTGCCTCCTGTCGCCGAGCTCGTTTGGAGCAGTGCTGGAACTCGACCGCCGGGTCTGCTCCGATCCGGCAGTATTCACCGCTGTTAAGTGTCCACAAGAGGGTAAGCAGCGCCTTCTATGTTTTTTCTTGGCATCCTTAAATGCCAGTCGAAACCAGCGCTGATAAAACTTCTCAAAGGAAGAGAGCAAATCCACTGCCCCTCGAGTTCGCAGCTGACTGCAGTGCTGACAATGAGCACGTAACGCTGATTTCCTGGGACAGGTCTCTGCCTAAATTCCAGCCGGGAGAAAAACAAATCTGCAACATGAACTGGCTAGAGGGAGAAGAGACGACCTTCACGGGAGGGTTTCAACTAACTAGTGTTTATAGGACACACAAAATCCAAGCCTTCACGGGGCCTCTCCAGTAAGGCTCTATAAGCCATTTTCAAACACTAGGAAAGACCCATTGCTGACTCCTTCAGCCATAGCAATATTTCATCTTTGACAACCACATATTAAGTTCCTATTGTTTGTGAAAAAGAATTGAATTTAAAAGATAGGAAGCCTTTTCATTAGTAGCTTACGACCTATTATAGACAAATACTCATGAAAGACACGCCTGGCGCACATGTGGGTAAAATCTGCCTGAGGACGGCAGGACAGAGGGCAGGACCCCGCCCGGGCTTCCCCGTGGATGGTGTACGGATGGTGTCAACGACGTAGCTCGAGTGACTCAATGTATCATCCAGAAAAGAAGAGCTGTTTTCTGCCTCTTGCTTTGAGTGGTCTGTTGCACTCACATTTTTTTAGAATTAAGGGATCAAAAGCTTTAAAATGCATGTGTTTAAAAGTAATGCCGCTACTACCCTTTACCACTTTAACGTGATTTATCCCCTCGGATCAGTTTCGACTGTCCAGCAGAGCCTTGGTTTGGTCACCTGACAGGTCAGCAGAAGAAATTTGCACAGCCTGGTGAATGGGACACTGAGAACGAGACAGGCAAGAGGCATCAGGCAGGGGGACAACCTGAGGTCTGCTGGGAGAAGATCCCAGAGAGGAAACAGGACAGAAAGATAGACAGATAACACAGAGAGACCACCCTGGTCTCCAGATAAAACTACAACCATTTTCCAGAAAACAGGAATCGACACTTCTCTCCAGCCACAGAACAAGGAAGTGGAAAAAGGGTCCCTTCCTCAGATCAAAGAAATAGAAATAACAAAGAAAGCACCCACAAAGTTACATCTGATACTGTGCGAGAACGCCCCGCCCTGCCTTTTTATGTATGCATGCGCATACAATTGTAATGTATATGTCGGTCCACTTCCTTTGACTCTCAGTATGACAGTTTTGCTTTACTACAAAGCTATGACAAAGGTTTGCTTACTTTTGGAACCCTGTGCTAGTTTTTACTAACATTTTAAAAATATTTTTATCATTGAAATTAGGATTATTTTATTTAAAGTCAAAACAGCATCGCTAGGCCACATGCTAACAGTTGTAGCTGTGGAGCGAGTCTTCGTTTTCCTATAAAATTGTTTTGTGATGTTACCTTAAGGGGCTCAACTAGATGACTTCTTAGCTCCCTTCTAGCCCTGGCATTCTTCGTGCTGTGTCTGAACAAAGTAAGCGGAGTGGCCTGTGTACACTCTGAAGACAATGACCCTGGAACATGCTGGCAGCATCTGGGGTTGCCTAGGCCCTCAGGGGGAGCATGGGTCTGCCAGGTGTCACAGCTGATTTAAATAAAAGAAAGATGAGAACCAGCCAGGGGAACTGAAGCTTGACATCATCCCGGAGGGTCTCTGTCCAGTGAGAGCCAGAGCCCGGTGGGGGAGACAGGAGATCTCCGCCCAAGATTCACAGGCAAGGAGAGCTTGTATTAACGACTGCAATCAATGCCCGGATAGGTCCCTGCTTGTCGGCAAAGCCACCGTGCAGGCTGAGAAAGGGGAGCCGAAGCTGCTGGGCACTGGGATGGGACAATGCAGAAGCGGAGGGCGCGGAGGAGGAGCGTGGGGAAGAGGAAGCACAAAGACAAAGACGCTTCTCCCCTTCCCAGGAGAAGTCTGCATGAGCTAAGATGTCCACAGGGGGAGCTCAGATGGTGGCAGATGTTCTGCTTCCAAGGCAGAAAGGAGATAAATGATCATCATTTCTTTTTTAAAACCACGGCTTGAGGGCCAGAGAGCTTACAAGTCTCTCATGCCTCTTCGCCAGGCTTCTGCGAGGACAGTCTACAGATTCAGCCTCCACGTCCACATGGGGACAATGAAACGCTGAGAAAGAATTTAATGGAAAAAGCAACCACGGGCTTGGGGAATAAAAGTCAGAACTTCTATTTTCTAGTCCGCAAGACTCTCAGAATGCTTTAATTTCCTTTCGATACTGCAGCATATCTCCATAGTAACTTCAGGAACTGGGGAGCCTTCATGAGGCCAGGTGGAGGCTGGGGGACTCTCCTCTTTGGGGACACGAAGACCGGGGATGGAAGACCAGACCTCATTCTGATTTCCTCCCCCTCCATCTCAGTATATATGCACTGAAGTACTCTGGAAAGGCTTTGGGACTGAACATTATCATGCAAGGAAAGAAATAAAATTAAGAAATGAGGATACTCAGTGAAGTCTCTTCAACAAACCAGAGGGAAAATTTTGTCCGGCTGACTACTTGCCTGTATTTGTGATAAGCACCACAAAGAAAGTGTGTGTGTGCTAACGGCATATCTGGAGGGCAAAACCAGACCAGCTGGATAAGGAAGGAAATGCAGGTAGAAGTGGGTCAGGGAAGTAACAGTTACTCTGTAAGCAGAAAGTCTCTCAGGTACGGAGGCAGAGGGCCAGTGAGCAGGCACAACGGAGAACAAAAATAGCGTAGACTGGAAGTCGGGAGACCGTGGTCTCGCTTCCAGTTCTGTAACTGTCTATCCACATCACATTTCACTTATCGGGCCTCGGTCAACTCAACTGTGATATTAATAACAGAAATAATTTGTGTTTATAGAACCCTCAGAAAAATAAAATATAACCAGTTTTCCAGAGATGAAATAACTTCGTTTTAACGAACAAAGTATTCACTGAACACGTCGTATGTGCTAAACACAAAGACACATAAAGATGAATGGACTTGCCCTAGATTAATAAGTGAGTAGGGACAGTCCATATTCGAAGCCAGAGCGCCTGAACCCCAGCCCCAGATGCTTTCCAAAGGTACCCATAGTCCTCTACGACCTGATCCAGCCCTAACTGTGCACCTTCCCACCATTCTCAACGCTAAGCCCAATGGCTGAAATCACTCCAATCAGTGTTTAACTCCAGGTCTTCTGAAATTTAGGGCCCCATTGAGAGGCCGCACCCCCACCCCCACCCCCCACCTTCATAGCTCAGACCGTGAGAGGACCCCTGTCCTTGAGTGTTCATCTCCTCTTGTACCATTCATCACCGAGCTGGTCTACAGCAGTGGTGCTTGAAGTCTGCAGATTTCTGGGGGATCCCGAGATCCTTTCAGGGGCTTCATGAGATCAAAACTATTTCCAGAATAATACTAAGATGTCTTTTCTGCTGTGTTCACATTTGCACTATTGTTGCAAAAGCAAAGGTGAGTCAAAGTGCCGGCGCCCGGAGCAAGTCAAGGCAGTGGCACCAAATTACACTAACAGTCACTGTATTCCTCAGTGCCTTGTGTGGAAAGAAAAGAAAAAGCCAGTTTAATTTAAGAATGTCCTTGATGAAATAGTAAAACTCATTAAGTAAATACAGACCTTGGGTCTACATGTTTTTAACTCCGTGTAAAGAATTCAGATGCACACATAAAGCACTTCAGCTGCTTATCGAAGTACAATGGTTGTGTCAAGGGGAAGCACTATGTGATTGAGTTCTGAGCTCAACTAGTGGCTTCCTTCATGAAACACTGTTTTTACTGGAAATAATGAATGACAAACTATAGTTATTCAGATTTGAGTATTTGACATTTTCTTGAAGATGGATAAAGTAAGCCTGTCACTTCAAAGAAAACAACTAACGGCTTTTGTTGCCAGTGATTAAAATTCAAGTTTTTAAGCTAAAATTAGAATTTTAGAAAATTTGTCACTGTGTGCTTGACATTTTCCCAATGCTTAAAGATGTTCTTGGTGAGACTGTTAGTATATTAATGAGTAGGAATTTTTAATATTGTATAATTAAAAGCCTTGACATATGCAAGATCTATATAACTGAATTTTCTAAATGGTCAATTCATCAAATTACAAAATCACGCACAGGAAAAAAAAATGTATTTGAAGTGCAAGACAGACTAATGGATTTTCATGTAGGATTACAAAAATTTCATTGATAAAGCTTCAGGTTGTGTGTTGAAACTAACTTTTAAGAAATTATCTCTTTCGGGAATTTTGATATGGTATCAAAGAAGAATACAGAAAAAGGGATACTTAATAGGTACTAAACACCTATTAAACTGAAGTTATACTCCTCCGTCCCTAAGGGGTCTCTCTGTTCTTGAACAAATAGTTTGGTGAACTTGACTATCTCAGCAAACTTCCAAGAATATTTTAAATCGAATACTTCTAGGGCGTATGGATGATCTGGATGGACTGACCTCTGATTATCTTGATCCATTTTGGGCTCAAACCTTACTTTAAAAACTACAGATCATCTTTCCCATTCTTATTTACTTTCGATAATCAAATTAAATCCCGTTCTTTCCCTCCCTGCAGTATGTTCTACTGAAGTTTAACCAAATGTTCTTTTTTTAAATTTTATTGATTGATTGATTTTAGAGAGAGAAAGGAGGGGGTGGGTAGAGAGAGGGAGAGACACCAATTTGCTGTCCCACTTATTTATGCATTCATTGGCTGATTCTTGTATGTGCCCTAACCAGGGATCAAACCCATTGTGTTGGTTTGGGGTTTGTATAGTATTGGGGCAACACTCTCACCAACTGAGCTACCAAGCCAGGGCCCAAATGTTCAGGACACAATCAAAAAAAGAAACATCAACTTCCAGCAACAGTCAAGACGAAGTAGCTGGATGCATATCACTCCTACTGAATACAGTTGAAATTCTCTGCACACAACGCAAAAGGCAACTACTACGGACTCCGAAAACTAAATGGTTGGAGGCAATGAGACCTGAACCAACAGGGCATGAATCATGGAATTACGCTGCAAAGCCTCCACGAGAAATCCCCTATTCCTATCCAGAAGATGCAGCAAGAGGGCCCCAATGTACTGGTGAATATGGAAAAAGTCTGTTTTTTTCCCTTTTTCTCCTCTTTTTTCCTCATCTAGCCTTGCCCTAAGGCCAGCCCCAGATGTGCACCACCAGTAGCTCAGGACAAAAGAAATAGCTAACCTGATTAATCCTATCTCTAAAAGAAATTGAATTGTTTGCATATGACATGATCCTTTATGTACTGTATAAAATCCTAAAGGCTACACACACACACACACACAAAACACTACAACTAATAAATCCACTTAAGTTGCAGGATACAAAATCAATATACACAAATCAGTTGCATTTCTTTATACCAACAATGGCCTATCCAAAAGGAAAACAAAAGGAAACAAAGCAAAAGAATCCCACCCTGGCCAGATAGCTCAGTTGGTTAGAGCATGGTCGTGATACAAAAAGGTTGAAGGTTCGATCCCTGGTCAGGGCATGTATAAGAAGCAACAAATGAATGCATAAATAAGTGGAACAACAAGCCAATGTCTGTCTCAAAATCAATTTAAAAGTAAAAGGAAACAATCCCATTTGTGACGGCATAAAAATTAATAAAATCCTTAGGAATAAATTTAACCAAGAAAGTAAAAGATCTGTGCACTGAAAACTTTAAAACATTGATGAAAGAAATTTTAGAAGACAAAAATAAATGAAAATATATCCCACATTCATGAATTGGAAAAACTAATACTGTTAAAATGTTTGTACTCTAGATTGCTAGAATCCAAAACAATGTAAAGATTCAATGCAATCTCTATCAAAATTCTAATGGCATTTCTCACAGAAATTTAAAAACTCTAAATTTCATATAAGGCTACAAACCACCCCCCCTGAATATCCAAAGCAATCTTCAGAAAGAAGAATAGAAGTGGAGGCATCACGCTTCCTGACTTCAAACTATATTACAAAGATACAGTAATCAAAACAGTATGGTATTGGCATTAAAACAGACACCTAAATCAATGGAATGGAACTGAGTGTCCAGAATTAAACCCATATATATGTGGCCAGTTAATTTACAACAATGTAGGCAAGGATAATCCATGGGAAAGAAACAGTCTCTTCAATAAACGGCGGGAAAACTAAACAACCACATGCAAAAGAATGAAATGGCACCACCATCTTACACCAGATACAAAAAAATCAACCCAATATAGATTAAAGACTCGAATATAACACCTGAAACCATAAAACTTCTAGAGGAAAACATAGGTAATGAGTTCCTCGACATGGTCTTAGCAATGATTTTTTTGGATTTGACACCAAATGCAAGGGCAATAAAAGCAAAAGTGGACAAAGTGGCTATTGCAAACAAAAATGTCTCTATTCAGCAAAGGAAACCATCAACCAAATGAAAAGTCAACCTACAGAATGGGAAAAAATATTTGCAAATCATATATCTGGTAATGGTTTAATATCCAAAATATAAGGAATTCACACAATTCAATAACCAAAAAAAAAAAAAAAAGAAAAAGAAAACAAATAACCCAATGTAAAAATGGACAGAAGGTCTGAAGACATACAGATAGCCAACTAATCATCAGGGAAACACAAACCAAAATCACAATGAGATGTCACCTCACACATATGAGCATGGCTATTATCCAAAAAATAAAAGACAACGTGTGTTGGCAAGGATGTGGAGAAGAGGGAACCCTTGTGCACTGTTAGTGAAACTGTAAATTGGTGCAGGCACTATGGAAAACACTATGGAGAGTCCTCAAAAAATTAAAAAAGGAACTACCATAATAGCTAGCAATCCCTCTTCTAGGTATATTCCAAAAAAAAAAGATATCAGTAGGTGAAGGGGCACCTTCCCTCCCATGTTCATTGCAGCATTATTCACAATAGCCAAGATATAGAAACAACTTGTTTCTGTTGACAGATAAATGAATAAAGAAATTATGATACAGAAACACAATGAAGTATTAGTCAGTCTTTAAAAAGAAGATTCTGTCATTCGGGACAACATGGATGAACCTTAAGGGCATTATGCTAAGTGAAACAGAAAGACAAAGACAAATACCATATGATCCCACTTACATGTGGAATCTTTTTTAAAATAATGAGATACCACCACACATCCATTAGAATGCCCACTTTTCTTTTTTTTTTCCCCCCTAACACCAAATACTGATAAGGATGCAGAACTGGGGCTCTCATACATTGCTAATGCAAGTGCAGAATGGTAGAGCCACTCTCAAAACAGTTTTCATTTTCTTATAAAATTAAACATACATTTACCTATGATTCAGCAAACCTATCCTAGGTATTTATACAAGAGTAACTGAAATTCGTATTCACACAAAAACCTGTACATATATAAAAGCTCCAGTAGCCTAACACTGAAACAACCTAAAAATCTCTCATCTGGTAAATGATAAATAAAACTGTGATAGGTCCCTAAAATGGGATACTTCTCCACAATTAAAAAGAAGTAAATTATTGACACACACACAATGTGGACGAATCTCCAGTGCATTCTGCTAACTTTTTTTAAAAAGCCAAACTAAAAAAATGAAACATACTGTATGATTCCATTCACATGACAGTCTGGAAAATACAAAACTAGTGGTGGAGAACAAATCAGTGCGTCCCAGGAGCATAGGCTGGGTTAGGGTCTGACTATGAAGGGGTGGCACACAGGAGGTTTTCTGTGATGGAGGTTTTCTGTATGGTGGTTGTAGTTGTGATTATATAACCATGTGCATTTGTCAAAACTCATAACTATTCGTGAAAAAGTGAATTTTATGGTTATGTGGATTTTAAATATTAATTTGAAAATAAGACAGGGAGAGAGGGTTGAAGAGGGGGTGGAAAGGGGTTGAGGGAGGACAGATGGGGAGAGGGAGGGAAGAGAGGGAAGGGGAGAGAAACCTATAACTTTATTTCTTAAATCTCTCCCAAATTTATGACTTTACTCCATCCCCCCTGCCTCCGTCATAGTCTAGCATCTATCTGGTAGCTTTATAACAACCACTACCTGTTCTCACCACATTACTTGGGGGAGAGAACGAGAAAGGGGCGGGAGGAGGAGGGACGGACAGGGAAGAACCCTGCTTAGTCCCCAGGGCTCTTTGGATGAGAGACATTAATCATTTAACAAATGTGTGAGACACCATAAAAATGCACCAATATACAACAGTAAACAAAACAGTATCCCCGCCCTTGGGTGGTTTAGTCTACTTGGGGTAGACAGTGTCTGAAGAGTGAGAAAACAGGGACCAAGGCGGTTTGAACAGGATGGCTGCCATCTTTAAATATAACAAAACTCCTCCCTCACCAGTTGCCTCCTTCACCTGCAGCCTTATATGTATTAACCCACCCACAGCCAAGTTTCGTGAAAGAGCTGTGCACCCCCACTCCTCAAACCCTCACAATCCAGATTCTCCTCCCTTACTCTATGGAAACTGTCCTCGATTAGGCCCCCGAAGTTCAGTAGTTTCAGTCCCCATCTTACTTGAGTTCAACAGCTCCCGGCTCTGTTGACCATTCATCCTTCTGGAAACATGCTGTGCCCTGGACTCTTCTAGTTTTCCTCTAGCTCTGGCCGCTGCTCCTTCTCCACCAACAATAGCTTCTCCACCAACAATACCATCGCACCAACAACAGTCCAGTCCTAGGGCCTCTGCTCCTCTTTACGTCCTCCCCTGGGAAATCTCACTCAGACCCAGTTTCAACTGACATCAAATTATTGTTCAGTCCCGAAGGTGTATCTTCCGCTCAGCACTCTCCTCAAAGCTCCGAACTTATACACCCACCCCTAGACTCGCGAACTCCCCTGCCAAACCTATCCCCTGCCTGTGTTGGTTCTGCCATGCCATTTACATGCCACAAGCACAGGACTTGTCCTTGACCCCACCCCATTTCCTTTACCACCCAAATCCAAACTATTATTAACAGCTACTGATTTTCTTTCCTAAATATCTCCCAAGCTTGCCTGTTACACTTCATCCCCACTGCCTCTGCCATAGTCCAGCATCTGTCTGGTAGCCTTATGACAATCAATACCTGCTCTCACCACATCAATAGGTGCCCCTCCAATGCAGCTGGTGGTTTCAAAGTGTAAATGGATTCTATCACTGTTTGCTTTCAAAACATAAAAGGTTTCCTATTACTGTTAGGACAAAGCCCAGTTCCTCAGTAGGATCTATCAGTCCCTGCATGCTCTGGTCCTAACTAATGCTCTTTCCCCATCCTTCTCACCCATTCCCTTTGCTCCAGTCATAGGGGTTTCCTTTGATTTTCTCAAAGGCACAATGTACCCTGCTACCTACCACAGGGCCTTTGCACATACTGCCCTCCCCTGTATTGCTCTCATTTCTCCTGATGCCTCTTCGTCCAGCATATCTTAGTTCCTATATCAATGCAACAGAGAAGGCTTTATTTATCTCTAAATCTAGATCAGACTCCCTGATTATTTCCTTTCTTTCCTTTGAAGCATTTATTTCCATTTGAAATTATAAAGTCATTAATGTGATCTTTTGATTGTGTCAGTCACCAACGGTAGGACTATAAGCCTTATGGAGTAGGGAATTTGTATTTTGCTCAATGTTTATCAAAGCAGCCGCCTCACAGTGGGTACTAAGTAAGTGTTTGCTAAAGACTAACCTCAACAATCCCACAAAATGAGGTATGTATATTATTGTATATGTCCACACTCTTTTTAACAGCAATATATTGGAAACAACCAAAGTCCCTATCAATAGGGGACTTGATTAAGTATATTGTGACACATCCCTATGACAGAATACCATGCAGCTATTTAAAGCAATTTTGTATGCATCGATATGGAAAGATCAAGATATCTTCATGAATAAAGCAAGGTAAATCAAAGTACACATAGTACGCTGCCACTTATGTCAAAGATGGCAGACGATGCGTGTTTGCATTATTTGTTGGATGAAAAACGCTCATTGAAACTAGTGACAGCAGCTGCTTGTTTGGAGGGTGGGTGGGAACTGGGGAGATGGGTGTCAGAGGTGGGAGAGAAACTCTATTAGCTCCCATTTTATACTTCTAGATTTGGGAACTCACATGAATGTGTTTATAATTCAGCAAATGAATTTTTAAATGCTCCCTGCATGGAACCCAGTAAGTTCTGTTGAACGAATGAAAGCATGCATGCTGGCCTACCTGTCATCTGCCCCCATCTCTGATACAGCCCCATCACCACACTGCCACAACTCCGCCACTCCCCTGGGAAGTAGCAGGAAGCTTTTTAAATTTTAAAAATATGTCATTTTTAAAGTCATACTTTAAAATGATCAATTTACAGTAATAAACTCTTGTATCGCCCTTACAGTTTATAAAGTACAAATACTGTCAAATATGCTCTAATTAGTTAGGTCCTTACAACAACCTTAGAGAGTTTATATTGGCTTGGCCAAAAAGTCTGTTACATTTTTTCCATAAAAATAAGACACATTTTTCATTGTCACCAATAACTTTATTGATTTAGGTATTTTGCGTATGTTGGCCATCTCGTTCTAGAGGTTTCTAGTGGGTAGAGGCCAGGGGTGCTGCTCAGCATCTTCCAATGCATAACACGGCCCCACAGGAAAGAATTATTTGGCCAAAAGGGCAATAGCACCAAGAAACTTAGCAAACCACTTTTGACAAGTTTGATCAGTCACAGCACCTTCTCCATAGGCTACACAAATCTTTTCTTTTTTGCATTTCAGTTGTGTTTTTACCTTTCTTGAAATAACAAAGCATAATATGCCAAAAATGTTGCATAATTTCTTCCATCTTCAAAATTAAAATGGTTGCACAAAAAATCACCGATTTTGGTAAGTTTTTTTAAATGCTATCACAATACAATCTAACAAAATTGTTTCAAATGAAGCTAAAGACAACTAAGTGCGCCCAGAGCCACCGTACGGAAAAAACGTAATGGACTTTTTGCCCAACCCAATATGTTGTAGCCCCACTTTATAGATGAGAAAAATAACATGAGAAATTAAGAGTCCTTCCCGAGGTCATTCCTCTGGACATGCTGGAGCCAATCTAGTTCTTCGGATTACATTTATATTCCTTCTAATGCAGCTTGAAGAATAACTCCCCCATCCTCCCCAACTCCGGAAAGAGATGGCAGAGGACTTCACAAATTTTATTGCAATCCTGTGACGCTCTGTGGCAGACCAATGCAAGTATGGGTCAGTCTGGGTCTTGGTCCTAGGGGACAGTACTTGAAGAGAAAGGAAAATACCGAACTTCTGTTTTGACAGTTACACTCACCCAGCAGGACAGAAAAGAAGGAAGAAAAATGTCCTTGGCTGGTGTGGAGAGAATCCTGCCAGTAAGTAAGTCTGCCGGATGCTCCCACTTGCCAAAGACACCCCCCAAGGTCCCATTAACACCATGACACTGAACCAGAGCAGCACTGAACACTCAGTAATGCTGCTGACTCCCCGGTGACTTCGGAAAGGTTGTGTTTCTGCTCACCGAGGCATGGGTGGGGTGGTTGAAGATGGAACCAGAGAGAGGGAGGACTGTGCGGAAGTTTCCCTACATGCAAGTTCCACCCCCACCCAGCTTCACTGATCCTCCAACACAGAGAAAGTGTTATCAGTGAAGAGACTGAAAGCTGCCTGTTACAACCACAGCCCAGGTCACTGCCCAAGCTGACTAGACGCCAAGAGCAGTAGCTCAAGCAGTAGAAAGCCCAAGGACTCGCCCATCTTGTGATGTAAGATACAGCATGAAATGCAAAAGAAAGGTGTGTAGTGTGCAATGTCCAGGCCTATTTATAATGCGCTCAGAACATGTGAAGGATTCACGGGTTGATTTTCAAAAGTATCCTCAGACCTACTCCTACTGGAATAAAAATGTGACCTGAACAGCTCTTCTGACCCCTCCCAAGACTGAGGGC
Source organism: Mormoops blainvillei (assembly GCA_004026545.1). Lineage (NCBI taxonomy): Eukaryota > Metazoa > Chordata > Mammalia > Chiroptera > Mormoopidae > Mormoops > Mormoops blainvillei. The sequence continues at coordinate 118,130 of PVJD01003599.1, forward strand.
CCCCATAGGAAAAATGTAGATTCCTTCTGACAGAACATGAGACAGTCACCATGGGTAGGAGAGACAATGTGAAGCTCACTTTCACACAGAAAAGGCAGAAGATGTTTAACATGTTTTTTTGAAGAAAGGAACAAGTAATTGTCCATAATTCTTCCCCCAACTCTGAGATCATCAATTCACAACTACTTTAATCACTTCAGAGTATACAAAAATTTCTCAAGGAATACCATAACATGTAAATCCTAATATTGGCCAAAAACAAGGAAATTAAATTCTAAACTAGCTAGCTAATTTAGCTCGGATGTGCTATCTTTCAAAGTGGACAGGGATAAAAATGGAAGGGGTTCCAAAGGTGTTAAAAAGTGCAAGGCGCATCAGACCTAACTTCTAAATTCAGCTACACAGGAGCTCAGCAACCTGGAACAATGATTTTCCTCCCCCAAAGCCTCTGACTCTTCCTCAGAGTCAGGGAGCACACCCTCCCTTTGCTATCTAAGGGGCCGGGTGATCAGAGGGAGAACGAAAAGGACTTCTCCCCGAGATCAACATCTGACCACCAGAAACAGGCCTGCCTGCACACTGAAGCAATTCTCCACTGGTCCTATTGTTCTGTTTTTTTCAAATGATGGAAAATCTAATTCCAGGAAATGTTAATAGTTTCATTATGTGACCATAGGACTAATAAGTTATGTAACCAAAGAGTCTGGGGCAAAGCTACTAAAATATTTTTGGAACATTATCTGATCTCTTGATATAAATGTGCTGTTGTCAAGGATCTAGGAGTATAAGCAAAGCACCTACAAAATAGAGAACCAAATGGCTGTGCCGAAAAGGATTTCATCTGGAATGTGCTAGGACATGACTCAGGTTTACAATACTCAGGCTTATACTTGGCAGGTCCAGGTCAAAATGGAGTGGGGCCAGTACAGACTAAAAAGGGTAAGAAACGGGTGCCTGGGACCATGTTGGGAGCGAAAGATAAGACAAATGTTCACAAAATTCTGACAAACCAGGGAGGGGGATTAGAGGATTTTAGACTGCCATTAAAAAAGTAGGTCTAAGGGAGGAACCTCTTCATAATATCCAGGAAGTAAAAATAAACAGTTTTCCTTAGGTGGATGTACCTGCCTATCATACTAACACTTCCTGTGCAGGAGTATGAAGAAGGCCTCCAGCTGCCAAGGAGCCCTGGGCAGAAGGCACGGAAGTTTGAAAGAACAAGGCACCTACCTTAGGCCAACCCGCCGGATAAGAGAAAAGCGCTTTGCCCAAACCTGTCACGTAACGGTGGAAGGATGGAAACCCCCAAACATGTGCAATGGCTCATTAACCCATAAAACAGTCCTTGTTCCATGGGATCCCCATATCCCCACAGCAGAGCTCTCTCCAGCAATCTGTCACCCCGCCTTAAAAAGCCTCAGACAGGGCAGTGGCCTGGTTCCACGGTCATCCCACCGCCACCGTGGCAACACCATTGCTTCGGGAAAGTAACAATCCTGGAAATTTCCCCTTTTATATTTTCATCCCCCAAATCACCCCGACCCTTACATACCACAACCCTGTTACCCCTATGTCTTAACAACTATAGATAAAAATCATAGAAGTGTTAGCTATGATAATTATTTCATTTCATTTCCTTAAGGACATTTTCTTTCCTCTTAGAAAATTTCTTAGGGCCCTCTACTATCAATAACACCACCAAAACAATAACAATAATGATGCTGGTCACAAGAGCTCACATGTGCAGAGTGCAAATTCTATTAAGCACTATGCTAAGGGCTTTACATGTTCATACACTTCATGCAGTGAAATCACATGGCATCGGCCCTGATGTAGATGCCATTACTGACTCCATTTTACAGAAGAAACTGAGGTACGGCGCGCCAACTTTCTTCCCATCTTGTTCCCTCACTTTGTGAGGAGCCCATGCCAAATGGTAAACCCTCAGGAATCTGAAGTTCATAAGCAATGCTTTGTAACTGCTGGCAGGGAGGTAGAAGGGAGGATAATGCTCTTTGGTCTGGGCACTTGAAGAGTATTCTTGCCTCCTTTGGTCACAAAACTCATACAAGCCCTGACAAGTGCGGCTCAGTTGGTTCGGTGTCATCCCACAAAGCAAAAGGTCACTGGTTTGATTCACAGTCAAAGCACATGCTGGGTTGTGAGTTTGGTCCCTGATCGGGGCACATACAAGAAGCAACTGATCAATGATTCTCTCCCTCCCTTCCCCTCTCTCTAAAAATAAACAAAGAAAAACTTAAAGAAAAATTCATACGAGGCGTGGCTATTCTATCGTGTTGCTGCTGCACAGGATACAGCCAATTCTTACCCTATTATCTTCCTGGATCTCCCAGTCGCTGGAGAAAGTGGCCAGTTGCTGCCCTTGGGAGCAGTTTGAAAACTGGAAAAGGCTGGAAAACATCCTTCTGTTCTCTTGAGTGTCTGGAAAGATGGCATCTTGAAAATTGACTCCATGAGGCAAGAGGTTATAATTGTCATCCATCCTAGTGGAAAAGAGAAAAAAAAAAGCAGATGTAGATTGGACACCTATGAGGTATACCAGCTTTAATCAAGAGTCAGAGAAGACTGAGACAGTCTTGCCAATTACACAACAACATCTCACATGGCTCTCATCAGAGGAGGTACTGTTTCTAATTATTTCTCTGCCTCAGATACATGCATCTATTCTTAAGGTTTTCAAAAAGATGACTTCTTAAAAAAATAAAAAAGATGACTTTGGGTGAAGCAGGGAGGAAAGTGCTTGCTTGCAAGTATGTTTGCTTATTTGTATATCTCCCAAGAGGCCTTCCTTCTCATAAGGATGTTCCTTGTTTCTTGATACAAGGAAGGCCAGTTGAAATGACCCGGGTTCAAATCCTACCCTTACTACTTATCTTCTGTCTGACATGAAACAAACTTTTAAAATTCTGAACTTTAGTATTCCAATCTTTAAAAACAGGATAATAGCACCTACTTCTTGGTGGTAGTGTAAGGACTGCAACAGGAAATGTAGGCAAATAAAGTACTTGGCATGAAGTGAGTGCCGTATAAATGTTAGTTAACATTTTTATAGAGCCTAGTGTAAATAGCCCAGTGGAAAGATAAAGTCATAAAAAGGAACAGGAGAGACAGAAGTTACACTTCAGCTAGCCAGTGGGTCTCCCCTGCCACTTTCCCCTGTGACACTGACCAGAATCTCTCTCAGTGGGTCCCCAAACAACAGAGGAGGACTGATTTGTATGCAGCTGTTAATATACTTCCGGACAACACAGCCCTGTGAAATGGAAATCTATCAGACTACTGTTTGACTCTGTATTTCTGTCCTAACTCTGTAAATATGTCAGGAGCAAAAGATGAACGAGTTGGCTGACCACCACAGTCAGTGAACAGAACTGTCCTTCGTTATAAAGTTGGGGGCCGGGAGGAAACAATGCCTACTCAAGTACTCTGGCTCTTTTTGCTTTGGAAAATGAAATGTCACTGTCGCATAGTTTTACAGCTGGGTTCTCGGTGCTTTTCCTAAATAAAAATAGAAAAACTCTTGGTTAAGCTTCTCCATATAAGAAAGGTGCAGTCTCAGTCCCCGCTGACTTTATTTAGAAACTATACTTCCCCAGGAATGAAAAAAAAATTCAACTGAACCTAGCTGAACCACTCAAGCCAGTACGAATGTATTCTAAACTTAGATATGCTGGCTTCAATATGGAAAACATGTGTTGCCATGGGCTTATGGACACCCTCTGTGGAACTTACTGGTTTCCTTCTCAGAGAAATGTGAAATCTCAAGAGCTCAAAGTGAATCTGCAGACCCAGGTTGCATTCATTCAAATACCCTTATTGCTACTTCACACACTGGGCGGACTGCAACCAGTACCAACCACACCTTTGGTCCGTTCACTATCTGGATGTAGACGTTAGATTCCATTTTGATGTCTCCCTCAGTTGCTCTGTATCACTATCCTATTTCAGTCAGAAACAACCAATGCATTTAGGGTTTCACCTGCTGCTCTGTTTCAGACTTTAGTGGAACCATTCACTGAGCTCCTACGCGCATGCATTCCATCTTGACCACAGGCCAACTTTCATGGCACATAACAAGATTCCAGGAGTCCCCAATCAGGGAGAATCTCCTGCCTGATTTACCTCTATCCTCTCTGAAGCACTGTGACTCAGGGTCTTACCCCAGAAGCCCACCCCCCTAAACCTTGGCTATTTTGAACAGCTTGGCATTGAGGTCTGTTGGCAGCTGATATGAGACTGATATCAACGGATATGAGTGAAACAAGAGGACAGCTGGGCTGCATTCCACACCATTCACATGCAGGCAGGCTTTCAAGCAGGTGGGGAGAAGAGCGTGTGCCTATTCCTGCATCTAACCTGCACCAGGTGTTTGCATGAGTTACTGTGTTCTAGTCTCAATCAACCTTGCTTTTCACATTACTACGGTGAGGATATGAGGTTCTTGAGTAGATCACTAACTTGTACAAAGTCAGGAGAAGTAGAACCAGAATTCCAACAATCTGACTTCAAAGGGTTTTTTTTTCCTTTTTCACCAGCCCAAGCTACTCCCACTGAATCCAGTTAATAAAAAAAAAATTTTTTTTTAAAGTCGACTCGAATGGAGTATTGGAAACCACCTTGAGCAGTTTCCTGAAACACTTTTCTTTCCATGAAGCCCAGAAATCATTCCTGTTTTTCAACCCCCTCTGAAGCCAGAGATACCTGGGATCTTTGTAGAGGGGTAGGTTAAAAAGTAAAAGGAGGACCCCAAGGCATATTCTCATATGGCACGGACAGGATTCTGTAAGAGGTCCTGCAGATAGGCAGAGATGGTAGTGTGGGCGCACCGGGCTCACCTGAGAAAGAAGAAATAGGAGTAGTCCTGGACCACCGTGTGGGAATGACACGAGAAGTAGCCCAGGCCGGTGAGGTTGAGCCTGGAGCCGGCGGGGACCTCGAGCATGCTGCCCCACGCCTGGTCGCACAGCATCTCGATCTCGGCGGAGTAGAAGAGCCCCGCCTCGCCGGCCTCATATTGCCAGGGCAGGTAGTTGTAGAGGCTGTGCACCTCCTGGTGCAGGGCCAGCACCTTGGCGTACACGATGATCTCGGCCAGCTCGGCGCGACAGCCCTCGCTCAGCGGTCTCCACTCGGACGGCAGCTGGCAGCTGCGGCTGGGTCCGAGCCGGCCGGCCAGGCACAGCGCCGCGAGCAGCAGCGGGCGCAGCATGCCGGCGGCGGGAGCGGGCGGCGGGGCAGCCCCGGTCGGCACTGCGCCCCGGGCGCACTAGCCTGGGCGCATGGCCGGGCCTCCCGGGGCCCGCGGGGCGGAGCGGGGGAGGGCGGACGAGGGGCGCAGGAGGCGTGAGGGGAGGTCGGAGGGCCTGCCCCGGCCCGGGAAGGGCAGTCCGGGGCGCTGGACTATACGCGCCGCTCCAGGAGCTCGGCACGGCACTTTCCTCGCCGTCAGGCTCACCGTGCCCGGCCCTCGCCTGGGACGCTTTAATAGGGTCGCGGGGCGGGCCGACCACCGCCTCCTGCCCTGCCCCCCGCGACGGGGGCGTGGGCGGCAGCGGGAGAGGGCGGGGAGGCGGCCGGCGGGGAGCGGGACGGAGGCCAGGGACGCGCGAAACGCTCAGGAGCCGCCAGGGCTGCCGCCCCGTGCCGGGCGAGGTGTTCAGGACATGCTGTGCGCCCCGAAAAGGTCACTTCTGAGAGCGGCCGCCCAGCCCTCTTCCTGGTCCCGGCCGAGGCGCTCGGGCAGAAATTTCCAGGAGTGAAGCGTGTTTCAAACGCGTTGCATCCTTAAAATAATTGCTGTTCATTGGCATGATTACTCAGAGTGCGTTTTTACATTTTCTGCATGGTTCATTTAGAGGCAAAATACATGGAAATCAAATCTGACTTTACGTCACAGAAGTTAACTAGGAAAGTCAGTGTCAGCTAATAAACTTTTGGGATCTCTCTCTTTCTCTCTGCTTATTATTTAATCATGATCTTAGAAAAGCCTTAATAAACGATTAGAAAAGCTATTTTGCCCTGATTTTTCTAAAGGTACATGATTTACAGAATTCCTGTTTCCAGATTCTAAACGCCCCACACCTGAGAAATAAATTCTGCGGTCAATTCCAAACAGCTTTTCACAAGTCAATCAGTGAATCTAAGGTGACCCAGACTCTGAGAGTTCTACCATTATCTCTGAAAGCAGCAGTTCTTTTTATCTCTAAATTGCCTTAATTGTTCCTAATGTAGTGAAAAGAAGAAAAACGAGATGTTTGTTATTAATAAATATATTTATAATATTTCTGTATATCATACATATACTATGCATATATGTCATGTACATATATCATGCATATTATATAATATTTATTTATAATAAATTCATAAGCAAAATTGACTTAAAATGGAAGGCTCTTTGTTCTGCAAGTATCTTATGAACAAAGGTTTCTGCAAGTATGAGCCTTGTAACACCATTGTATTCTTCTGTGCACTGAAAGGAAAAGAATTCTTGGGAAATTCTGGAAGAAAGGATAAACAGAAAAGGCTACAGAAGTGGGAGAGAAGATTCCAAGCTGGGCCTAACCTCCCATGACTCCCAAATTGCCTTCCTGAGATCTCTCAGTCTTCAGCTGAAATGACTAAATGTATGCATGCTTATTGTGACCCAAGTTTTTAACAGGCATCTCTGGGGTACAATCCAGCCCATCAGGACAGGGACTCGGAAGGAAGAGGACATGAGAAACGGACTCAGAAGACTTCTGAGTGAGAGCTCTGGACATCCCCTGAAGTGGAATGATCAGGACTCCAACCAGTGCCACCTAGCTAGTGAGAGAATGGGAGGCCACAGCTGACATTAGGTCACATTAGTCTAGAATCCAGTGACTCAATCGATCAAATTATTATTCATACAAAATCCTTTGGGATGCACATAAAAGAAGAAAGAAGTAAGAGTGAGAGCTCTTCACAGAAGCTAACTAATTCCTGCACATCTGAGTCAGTCTAGGGCCTCAATAAATTTTGTCGAAAAAAAGTATCACTAGAGGGAATCAAGTGGACAGCAGTGCTGGTGGCATATGACTCCCTGCTGTGACACAGCCCCGCCCCATGTAGATATCAGACTTGAACACAGTGGGTAAATGTATTCAAGGATGTGTTAGCACTGCTCATTTGTCCCTCGTTAAGTTGGTGAGTTCAGAGATTTCAATGTCATTGTCTTAGTTTGCCAGGACATCATAACAAAATACCACAGACTCAAGGTCTAAATAACGGACATTTATATTCTCACAGTTTGGGAGGCTGGAAGTCCAAGATCAAACTGCTATCAGGGTTGGTTTCTGGTGTGGTCGCTCTTCCAGATTTTTAGATGGTCACCTTCCCTCTCTATCCTCACATGACCTTTCCTCTATGTAGAGAGAGATCTCTTGCATTGCTTCCTCCTAAGTACATCAGCCCTATTGAATTAGGGCCCCACCCTTGTGACCTCTTTTAACCCTAATTACCTCCCTAAAGGCCCTGTCTCCAAATATAGTCTCATTGGATGTTAAGGCTTCAACATAAGAATGGGGGTGAGGGCGGGGGTGGGGGGAGGGCGGGAGTAGGCGGGGGACAATTCAGTCCATAGCAGTTATTTAGCTAGAGAGAGAGAAGGGATATAAAATGGTTTATATCCCTGGCAAAGAGAACTAGAGCAAGCATTGCCAAATTATAATATTAACAATTGCTAACAAGTATTCATTGCTTATTATGGGCCAAGCGCTGCTGTAAGAACTTTGCATATGTTATGTTTGTGAATTCTCCACACAACACTCCAAAGTAGATTCCACGGTCATCCTCATTTTAGAGATAGGGAAATTCAGACAGAGCGTTAATTAACTTGCCCAAGATCACAGAGCTAGAACGTGCCTGAGCCAGCATTCAAACCTCGGCCTCAGACCCCAGAGCCATGAGCTTAACTACAACACTAGAATGTGGACAAAATAGGCAACGTTTTGAAGGCACCAGTGGGCCCTTTCTCGAGAAGTAAGTAGAGCATATGAATAGTAATAACCTTAGCATAATCACTAGTGATGGCTAAACAAGCGTGTGAGGGGACTGGCATTAATTCTGCATGAAGCAGCAGCCCCGCTCCAGTTCAGTCCTACGTTCTAACTTATGCAGACAAGGTAGTAAGAGAGCTTTTCGTTTTAATTGCGTGTTCAAGTGCTTCGGAGGCCTGGAAAACATGTGTCCGCTTCTACAGACCTTAAAACACCAACTTTTCTTTCCATTTAGATGAGCAAATAAATAAAATTCAGTATGTGTGCCTGTTTTCTCTCTTTTTATGTAAACTTAGAATTAAAATTCTCCCAGTAACTCCCCAGAATGTACTTTCCAGAAGCGAGCCCTGTGAGAGGTTGTCCTGAGCCTGGATTCTTCACAGGTACGTCAGCTCTGCTTTTCTTCTCCCTGTTAAGTTCGGGCAGCGTGCCTCGCTGACTGGGGTCCTTGACCCGGAGTCATGGTGTGTCCCCTGGGGAGCAGCTCCTTTCTGGGGACAGAGAACACCAAATGAGCAGAGCTCAAGGTAGCCAGGATAAGAAGCAAAAATTCTATGAGTGAATTTTTGGGCTTAATAGTGAGACAGGCTGCTTCTACCCCTTGATTTCAAGGCCCCCAGGATCCAGCTATGTGGGAGAGAACACCATCTATCATTCTGTTTCAAAGAATATACAGTCTCCTTTAAGACAGCACCTCATACCCTGGCTGGTGTGGTTCAGTGGATCGAGTGCCAGCCCGCAAACCAGAGGGTCACCAGTTCGATTCCCAGTCAGGGCACATACCTGTGTTGCAGGTCAGGTCCCTGGCAGGGGGGTGCGTGAGAGGCAACCACACATTGATGTTTCTCTCCTTCTCTTCCTCCCTTCCTTCCCCTCTCTCTAAAAATAAATAAAGTATATATTTTTTAAAAAGATGGCACCTCATCTTTATAGGATGCTGACTCCCAACTGACATGAAAACTGAGTCTTTAGTAAGCCATTAAATTTTCATTAGCAAGCTTTCAAAATGCGCCATGTTGCTTCTAGGTGATGAAGTGTGTGGTAAAAGCAGCTAAGTCTATGGCCAAGAGCCCATTGCTGTATTCCCGTGGCTGTAAAAGAAGCAATGGCATGGAAAGCACTGACCAGGGGCAATGCCATGGGCAGGACCATGGTGGTGGGTGAGGTGTTCTGTGAGTTCGTAGACAGTGCTACTGGCAGAAGCACGGTGGGGCAGGGAAGGTGTACCCACATCCAGAACAGGTTATTCCCGTGAAGACAAATATCTGCCCCCTCCAAGACGGAAGTGGTCCACTTACAATCGACCTGCCACCGGGTGACTGGCTGGTTCCCCCAGTGAATGAGACCATAGTACTCGATCAGTGCTGGTCTCCATTGCTGACATAAGAGGCCCTCAGGGGTGCTGTTAGCAAGGCCGGCCTTGGTGAGGGTGAGTCCGTGTTGCCGAGGTGGCACATAGCCTCTATCCTTACCACCACAGCCACTTTTGCCTGTAGAATTTTATCTATAAAACATCGTGTCATCAGCAGATTAAGATAGTTTTACTTTTTTTCCAGTCTCGATGCCTTTTGTTTCTTTTTCTTGCCTAAGTCTCTGGCTATAACTTCCAATTTAATGTTAACTATAACTGGTAGGAGCGAAATCTACGACTTTTTCTGCTCTTAGAAAGTTTTCAGTCTTTCACCATGACCTGTGATGTTAACTGCAATTTTTTCATAGATATCTTTTATCATAAACAGGATGCTCCCTATTTCTAATTTCTAATTTGTTGATTACTTTTCCATGAAGGATGTTGTATATTGTCAAATGTTTTCCGTTTTCTATTGATACAATTGTGTGATTTTTGTCCTTTATTTCTATTAATATGGCCTATTGATTTTCATATGATGAACCAACCTTGCAATCGTGGGATGAATCCCAACTGGTCGTAGTGTATAATTCTTTTCATATGTTGCTGAATTCAGTTGATGGTATTTTTTTTTTTTTTAGATTTTTGCATCTGTATTCATACTAATATTGGTCTGTAGTTTCATTTCTTGTGATGTCTGTTTTTGTTTTGTTTTGTTTTGTTTTGGTATTAGGGTAATGCTAATCTCATAGAATGAATAAGGAAATATCCTCTCTTATTCTTGGAAGAATCTGTGATTTATCTGTGTTAATTCTCTTTAAATGCTTGGTAGACTACATTGATGAGACACATGTGTTCCTCAACTTTTCTTTATGGGAAGTTTTTGGATTACTGACTCAATCTACTTGTTGTAGATCCATTCATATTTTCTATTTCTTTTTTAGTCAGTTTTGGTATTTCGTGCTCTAGAAATTTGTCCATTTCATCTATGTTATCTAATTTGTTGAAAGAATGATGTTTTGATGCATACCTGACAGTTTTGATATGATCCCACAACAAAAAAATCTAACGGAGGTAGTTCAGGTGACAGAGGTGGTCCAGTAAGAGAATCTCTTCCAAGTCTCTGGTCTCAGGAATTCTTCTCCAAAAAACTGCCACAAACAAAACCTTAAAATTTAAAAAAAAATCATTAAAATTATTATTCAAAATTCACAAGACTAAGTGTAAAGAAATACAAGTGACTAAACTTCTCGAAGATGCTTTTGTGAATTTATAGCATTTGTACTTCTGAAGTTCTTAAAATCTAAAACTGCACTGAGACCTATGAGATGCCCTGACATACACACATACACACACACACGTACATTCCCTCTCCCTGTCCACCGATAGGGTCTATGCACAAACAGTTCAGGAGCAATGAGCACCCAGCACTCATCCTAAATATTATTCTTCTCACCCTGGCTGGTGTGGCTCTGTGGATTGAGAGCTAGCCTGCGAACCAAAGGGTCACCGGTCAGATTCCCAGTGACGGCACATGCCTGGGTTGCAGGCCAGGTCCCCGGTAGTGGGCCCATGAAAGGCAACCACACATTGATGTTTCTCTCCCTCTCCTTCTCCCTCCCTTCTCCTCTGTCTGAAAATAAATAAATAAATAAATAAATAAATAAATAAATAAATATCTGTTTTAAAAAAGAGAGCTTAAAAAAAAAATCATTCTTTTCTAAAAGGAACCAGGACTCTTGGGAGAAATAGCTGATACCAGAGATTATTTGGGGAGTGGGCATGAAGACTCTCAAGAAGAACCAGCAACATTGCTGTGCCAAAAAGTAAGAGTGCTCAGTGAACAACTGGGAGATGCCAACACACACACACACACACACACACACACACAATCCTGAAGGGGATCCCAGAGATCAGTTCAAATTAATAATGATATTAATTGTTTATACACCTTGGAATAAAATAGGAAATCATGAATCCACCCTAGTCAATACATGAATGAATCAATGGAAGACTTTGGAGATACGTACATAGGTACAAATAGCTCACAACAAAATATTTATATATAACAAAGGGGGAGAGAACAACTTTATAGTTGGAGAAGCCTGGAAGATACTACCTTAATCAAAGGAAACATTCCGAATAATTGGACAAGTTAAAATCATGTGTCGCCTGATAAAATGCAATGAGAACAGTGTCATTTCTATGATATTCCTGCTGGATATGTGCAACACAAATATAACCATGAAGAAATATAAGACAAACACAAATTGAGGGATATTCCAGAGCTGGCCTATAACTACTGTGTGAAGTTCACAAAAATCAATAAAAGGCCCAGCAGCTTTTCCATACTGAAAGGGGTGAAAAACAATCTGCAAAAGACTAAATTTAATGCACGACTCTGAGCTGCACCCTTTTCCTGTAAAGGAAATTTATGGGGACAAGTAGCACAGTTTGAATGGGGTGTGGAGTTTTGATGAGGGTAATATAGCAATGTTAATTTTCAACTTTTATGCCCTTAACTGTAATGAATACACACGAACATGTTTGCACACCTGCGTGGTCATTGTGGAGTAACTTATTCTCAAGTGGTTCCAAAAGAAAATTCATTGGAACTGAACCTGCAACTTTTCTGTGAGTTTGAGAGTATTTCGAAATAAAAAAGAGGAAAAATTAATAAATAACTGGAATAGCTAAGAAGTTTTCAAAAGAGGATCGGCAGGAATAATTTGCCCTTCCAGGAGTTAAAGTATATTGTGTAGCTACCATACTTAAAATGGTGTGGTGATTGTACAAGAAGCAACAGGCATATCAGAAGAACAAAAGATCTGTATTTACTAGAACCTAAAATAGAGTGTATGAGCAACCCAAATTGCCAACCATCATGGAGTGGCTTATAAACTGTAGAACATTCATATATATTATATTCAAATGATTTATCACAATTAAACATATTTTTAAACATTCTAAATGACATGCTCATGATATAATGTTAAGTGACAGAAGAACATAAGTGACCTGTGGACACATGATGGGTTCTCGGGGTGCTGGCAGTGGTCCATGTCTTGACTTCAGCTGTAACTGTGTGGTCATTCACTTTGTTTCATAACTGTTTTGTGTTTTTTCATTATGTATGTTACAGTAAAAGGACATCCCAGGTCCTTTACCATCCTTGACTATATTCTAGATGTTGAGCTGCTAAGTAGATCAAATGTTATCACCCTTTTATCACCAGATGAGGAACCAAGTTCCAAAATGGTTAAACCATTGCTCTCCAGCTGATAAGTACCAAAGCCAGGATGTGGATCAATTCAGGCTTTGTCCGCTACACTGCACTGCGTCCCCAGCATTAGTGGTGAGGGAGCTAATAGTCATCGAAACAGTTACTGTGATTGTGTGCCCCAAAAGTGGGTCAGGCAGTGTGCTGGGCACTTTACATCCATCTAGCCCTCCTAACAGCCCTGCAAAGACGATGCTATTACTCCCAGTTCACGTAAGGAAAAGGGGCACATAGCTGGTAAAGAATGAAGCTGCATTGAGATCCTAGTCAATTCAGTATTAGATCAGCGATCTTCAACCTTTTTCATCTCATGGCACACATAAGCTTAAGAGTCAAATTCTGTGGCCCACCAAAAAAATTTATTTAATGCCAATATGACAAAAAACAGGTAAAATTTTGATTCATTCACATCGATGGCTATTGTGTTGGCTGTTGTCGTTTTTAATTTGACAGTCTAAGGGAAAAGAGGTCACTGCCCCTGACTAAATAGTCAGGTACCGCATGTTTTAAAAATTCTTTCAGCACCCCCGGGTGCCTCTTGTGACCGGCTGAAAATCACTACATTAGAGAAACACAAGCTATATGTCAGGCACTAGAAAGTTGCTGAAGATATAAAACACAATGCCTTCGCTACGGAAGCTGACCTTCCTGGTGAACTCCCAATTTTGGCCGCCCCATCTATGCCTCCTGCTGCTCCCCAGTGGGAGTGCCCATCTGTTGTTGTCTAAGTGCAGCCCAAGGTCAGACACTTCTCCCAGGCGCCATCGCGTTGTCTCCCCCACATATCTCTCCCCACAAAGTTAAATAATGAGCAAATAAGCAAACAAACAAACAAACAAACAAACAAAGCCCACCAGCCATGATTCTGTTAGTCTTCCTGAATTAGGTTTAGAACTTTCTTTTATGCTTACCTGCCATTTTCATCTTGGATACAGGGAACAGGCCCAGAAATGCTGACCAGAGACCAACAAATTAAGAACTGAAGACATGTTTCTTATTCTATCATATTTCCTACCCATGCGGGGCCTTTCTTGGAGGCTCCCAATGTGCTATATAAACACTAACTTGTTCTTCCTTTTGGTATCCTTGGGCGGCAGGAAGCCAATGTTATTTCACAGATAAAGAAGCTAGAGTCCCAGGAGGTTAAATGCCTTGTCCGGGGTCACATAACTGGAGGCAGTTAGGGGTGCTGGGAATGGGGCTTGGGGTTAGGAATCCCTGCCTGGGGTCCTCTGGCTCCCAAATGGGGCCTCCATCTTATGAGATAGCGTTGTATGTTAAAACTCTGTTGGAGTCTTGTTCTATAAAAGGAATGCTCTGGGACTGTGGAGAGACAATGGCATTTTTCTTCCCCTGCACGTTCATACGTACTACATTTTCAGAAGTCAGGTTTAGGACATGGAACCTTTGTCTATAATAGTTCCAAATTCACCCAACTTGGAGACTAATAGTTAGCTTAAATGACCCTTCCAGTGACCATGAGTCCATGACAATTCTGTTCTGTCAGGAGAGGGCAGAAATCAGGGGCCTGAACTCTTGATATCCCTCTTAATCTATGCCATTTTAAGCATCCGCATTTCAGGAAAACAATGAGCTAATTTGGGGATGGACAAGCACCCCAAAGAAATGCATCAGTCTTTGGTAGGGGTTATGAGCACTTTGCTTAAGCACTGTGCTCATTTCCTCACTCCACTGTCACGATGAAGATGCTGCCAACAGCCCCTTGCATAGTTGGCAAAATGGAAACAGGTAGACTGGTTGATGTATTCAAGTAACCAAGATGAGGCTCTAAGAATTCCCACTGTACTTTAAGTTCATCAAACCAAATCCCCAACATGCTCTTGTGTGTTTCTAGATACTAAATGGAAATACTAGGCATGAATCGAGCATTTTGACCCTCTATAGTCATCATTCAACATTTAGGTTTCAATAAATAACTTTTAATACTTACCCCTCAACTCCTATGTTTTGGGCACTGTTCTAGGCCCTGGGTGCACAGCACTGATTAACCCAGAGACCCTGCCTTCTTGGGGCACACATCCATCAGCAGTCAAGTTGGTACAATTAATAAATTGAGAAGAAAAAAGCTTGCCTTTGGAGCCTATGCCTGGGAAAGAGTGGCTGGAAAATCTTGTTCAATATCCTCTGAACACCTTCATTTAAATGCCTGTGTAACTGACAAGGTTAAGATTAAGCACACAGTCTCTAAGAAACCAAGCCTCACTTCACATGTTAGACCATACTCACACTGAGATGGAGGTGGGTTTCACTGACCTTCTTTTTACATCAGTTTCCTTGGAATGAAATGAAAGAACAAAGAAATAAACCGCACTTGGTGAGGGGTGGATAGAGGAAATACGTGTGATTATCATGAAGCAGTTCTGAGTGTCCCTGACATGTTGTCAGTAAGTGGCTCTTTCTCATAGGAAGTGAAGTCTCCTGGGGAGGTGACAGAAGCCATAGCAAGTGGAGTGGAACACAGTTCTTAAAAGGCAAGGCTCCTCCAGCTGAAGCGGGGACCCACAGCTGGGCCTATTCTAGAGACTGGAAATTCACAACTGTGCACACCAGACCAGTTTTCACCTTTGAGCACTTGCCTTATAGCTCAGTTCATCAGAATCTGCTTGGAGAATGTGTGAAGCTGATAGAATAGCACGCATGGGAAAGTTTATAAACACTCCAAACTTACATACCACTGTGTGTTTTCAATTTGTTGGTTTGATGTTCTTGCCAGCTGCATAGAAGAGTTAAAATCCTGTTGAAAAGCACGTTGGCGGAATGGCCCCTTATTTCTGAACAAGGATCAGCTTGATGGGACACTGCAATGACTGTTGAGAAATGAACAGAAAGTGTGGAAGAAGTTTAGATACCCTCATATTTATAATGAAAGCATTGCATTAAAAGGGTTAATAAAGACGGTTCTGAAATGTAAATATAACTAGTGCTGATTGCAGCCTTTTTTTTTTTTTTTTTTTGGCCTCAAGGAAAAATCCAACTGGTTCATTTATAACAAAACCCCAAAGGCATCACAATTAGAGTATTTTTTCTCTAAGTGATTTTTCACTCACTTTCTGCTTTTAGTAATCTCTCTATCTGTGCTGTCATCACAAAGGCTTAATGTGGTCAGTATTTCAGCAACTTCCACCCCAAGGTAAAGTACTTTGTAGAAGAATACCTGGTTTTCCCAAGTTTTCTATTACTTACCTTGTTCCATTTAAAAATATTATGACTTAGTGCTAGTGACCCCACTTTACACGTTGGAAACATAAGTTTTCCAAACCTGCATTAATAATATGAACACTAGATACAATGACTGGCATTGAGGAGGTGCTCAGTATTTGTTGAATGAATGAATAAATGAACTTATATACCTTATACCTAAAAATGTACAAGTTCGGCTTTCAGGGATTTTTTTCAGCTATGTCACACTAAAACTGTTTATTCAAGTTAAATGTTCTTATCCTATCCTTAATCCATGTGTCCAGAATTGAAAGTGTGGGCTTTGAAAGGTAAATTACAGCTTTACTATAATACAGCTATAAAGGTTCTATTTGTGAAAATGACTAAGAATAACATTTGCCAATAAAAGTAGACAACTCCTCTGGAATAACATTTTTAAATAAATTAACTCGAGGTATAATCGATTCTCCCTCTTTCTGCTCTTCTCAATCACAACTTCATCTTGTACTGGTCTCCAGACTGCCCATCAAGTGCGTCTTGCTCCGCTTCAGCCTTCTCCTGGAGTCAGCTCCCTCCCAGCTCAGACTTTAGGAAAACTGGGCTTTAAAAAACCTGGCAGGTTTTTTTCAGCAATACGTCCTAAGAACTTCGACTTGGATGAGAGCTCGTCCTGTGACCAGGTTCTCTTGGTTTGTTGCTAAAGCAATTCTGCCCAGGGGTGAGGTTCCTTTGCTCAGTTCTCGTTCTCTTTTCCGCTGGGCAGAATGGAGAAAGAAATATAGAGTGAGTTACCCTCAGAGTATAACGCCTACATCTTTTCTCTGGTTTGTGATTTCCCAACCACTCATCATCCAACGGGTAGACTCTCCCCAATAAGTTGGATGTCGTACACAAAACGGATTCTTTTTAAAAAATATTTTATATTTTATTTATTTATTTTTAGAGAGAGAGGGAGGGAGAAAAAGAGGGAGAAAAACATCAATGTGTGGTTACCTCTTGCGTACCCCTCACTGGGGCCCTGGTCAGCAACCCTGGCCTGTGCTCCAACTGGGAATCGAACTGGCGACCCTTTGGTTTGAAGGCCAGCACGCAACCCACGGAGCCACACCAGCCAGGGCCACAAATGGGATTCTTCAGTCCTCTTTTCCTGCTCCTTGAGTTTTCCACCTTTTCCTTTCTCCACCCTTCCTCCCATAAGAGATGGAAATTTACTAGTCTTATTGATGAGAGCCCATGACTTTCACTAGGTCACATCTACCAGTGAGCAGGCGCATGGTGCCTTTACAGACAACAGAGGTGGACAGACCTCTCGCTTCAGCCTCCTCCTTGCAGACTATGCGAAAGTTGAATTCTCAGAGCACTTACCTCTGTTTTCAACCTCTCCTATATTTGTAATGGCATGCCAGAGCGGACCCGAGGTCCAGGTTTCTCCCTAGCTCTTTCTCTCCAAGTCATACTTGACTGGGTCATGCCAAGATTTAAATTCAGGATGAGGGGTAGGAAGCTCCTCTTAGACCACAAATCTAAATCACATGCTTCAACTCAGCTTTTACCAGAAAGCCCAGCATTGTCTGTTACTGGGGACTGCCCAGCTGTAAGTAGAGTATTACAGGGGGCCCCTTCCCTCTCTGAGTATCCACTATCTGAGTTGTTTAAGTGAAGCAAAGTCATCATAAAGCAAAATGAGTTATGAATAAACTGATCACTTATAAAATTCATCCCCAAATGCCCTTTCTTTCAAGACATTAGTATCTATCCCATCAACATTATAGAAGATAATAAATTCAAATACAGTAGAAGTCTACTGTGAAAAAGACTGTAAATATTGCAAAAGATGCAGGATTTCATGAAGTTGAAAAAATATTGCAGAATTGCTTGAAATAGATGCCAAGCCAATAATAAATGTAAGTATAGCACAATTTGACCAGTTAACAGTTGAAGAAGAGAAAATAAACAAGAATGATGACAAAAAAGACACTTAAAAATAAAGAGACTCAAATATCAAAAGATTAACAAAGCAATTGGGGAAAATTAAATAAACCCTTGAATATTTTTGCAAAAACATCTCTTTTGTGACTGTATGGCAGAAGTCAAATGTGAAGTAAAAGATATTTTATCCTATCATTACATAATTTTATCTAAAAATTATTATCCTCCTGTCTGGCTTATCTATTACTGCATAACAAATCGCCCATACCTTTAATGATTTTAAACAATAACAATAACATTTTGCACAATTCTATCAACTGATCTGGTAGTTCTTCTGCTCCACGTGTTATTGGCTAGGAGGCTGGAATGACAAGAAAGTCCAACATGGCCTTATTCACATGACTGAAAGTCTGCTTGCCATTGGCTGGGAGCCCAGCTTGAAGTGTTTTCTGGGACCTCAGTTTTTCTCCACATGATTGCTTTGGCTTTCACATAGCTCAGTGTCCAGGTTCTAGGAGAACAAGCCGCAATGTGCATGTGCTTATCAAGCCTCCAGCTGCATTACACTTGCTAAAGTGTCCAAAGTGCCCATTGTCCAAAGCTAGTCACATGGCCCAGCCCAGAATCAAAGCAGGAGGGAACCATACAAAGTTCTGAACACCAGGAGATGAGGTTCACTGCAAGCCACCAAAGTACTGCCTACTACAGGGCACCCTCTGGCCTCTAATGGATCATGTCCCTTCCAAGTGCAAAATGTACTTACCCTTGTCAAAGCTCCCAAGGTCTTATCCTATTATGGCATCAGGTATAGAATCTCATCGTCCAAATCAAGTCCAAATGCAACCAAGATCTCTTGAGTGCAGATGATCTCAATTTGAAGCAGTGTGAACAAAAGAGACAAATTTTCTAGTCCCCCCAAACCCCACGTACTATAAGGGGCAACAACAGGAGAACTCCCTGCAACACAAACTCCCATTTTAAAATGTTGAAAAATGGAGGGCACACAACAGTTCTTGGTCCATAGCTATTTTGAAATACAGCCAGGCACATGGAGCCATTTTTCTTGTCTATGGCTCAGCTGAGTTCCCTAGAGATTTTCTGTAGCTTTTACCTCTATTCTCTGTGCGTCAGGCTCTGTTCTCTGGAATATCCTTTGTTCTTTCCTGAAAGAAATGACCCAGGTTTGTAGTTGAGTTTCTTTCTCAGTTTGCTTCGTTTCCATAAAAGTTTGGGGTTCTTGAGGCATCTTTTCATTTTGAATTGTCTCTATCATTTAAATCTAGGTTAAGGTAATTTCATTACAAATTTTGTAGTTCTCTATATATCACATTATTATCCAGCCTACTAGACAAAAATAACATTCACAAATCTCTTTAAGACAGTCCTCTTTGCGTTTGGGGCTGCCAATCAGAGTACTATGAGAAAAATAACTTTAAGATTCTTCGAAGTCTTCTCATTTAGCTGAGAGGATCTTTGAGATACCCCTTAAATATTTCTGATGCCTTGCCCTTACCAGCATGGTTCAGTGGGTTGGGTGTCACCCCCCAAAGTGAAAGGTCGCTGGTTTGATTCGCTGTCAGGGCACACGCCTGGGTTGCTGGCCACAGGTCCCTGGTGAGAGGCAACCAGTCGATGTTTCGCACGTTGCTGTTTCTCTCCCTCTCTCCCTCCCTTTCTCTCGCTCTAAAAATAAGTAAATAAAACCTTTCTAAAAACATATCCTGATGCCTAAATGGAGATCTTGACCCCGAGGCCCTATTTCACTGCCAGCATCCTGACTTTTATCTTCAAACCAGGTTTTGAGAAATTTTTTACTTTCAGAATTATTTTCTTGAAGTTATTAGAGAAGAAAAACAATTTTATTGTCAACTCACAAGCTCTAGATCATTTTTAGTTCTTCTGAATTCTGCTTTAAATCTAAACAGTTTCTCTTTTAGCTCAATTCAGTTCTCCTCCACGTAGGCTTCTCCACATTGTTGCTTATGTTTTCCCACCGTATGGCAGATGGATTGGTTGCAAAAATACACCTTCTAAGAAGACAAAGCCTGATTTTCAAGGAATTCCCAGGCCTTCACCTGATCACCTTTGCAAATGTTTCATTAGCCAAAGCTTGACCCATGGCCGAGCCCCGAATCCAAGGTGTGAGGAGACTTACAGGTACAAACAGAGAAAAGCATGGTTCATTGAGGGCCACTAAAGCAACAGTCTATCAGAGGGTTCAAATCAATGCTTGGTTAATTTTTGGTTGAGCAAGACATTTAATGTACAATTGTCATTATAAAATTATTTTGTTAATTATAAGACAAGATAAACTCATTTTGATATATTTTCTCTTTTTTTCTTCAAAAATCATACCAGTCAAACCTGATTTACACTGCCTACAATGACATTTTGGTAAACGGAGTCCATTGGAGTGGCCTTTTTCTAGTGTTAATTATCCTCAGATATAAAGAAGTCTTGCATTTTCCACTTAGCTCTTGTACCCGGAGTGTTCCTCTCAGGTGAAGAACTCTTTGCAGAGGAGAAGTGAGCACAACACAGAATTTGGGCACTGCTGGTCCCTGGAAACAGCACCATCCTAGTAGCACCGAAACATTATTCCTCAGCTTGATATATCTTTTTTAACTTTACTCGTAAAGAAGAATTAAATGGCCACTCTTCCACCAGCATTCTAACTAAACACTGATAACTAGGTGTGGCTTGAAATTATATGCAATATTACTTTCCTCATCAAGCCTTAATAACCCACAGCTTTTTCAAACTGTTCCATATGAGAATTCTACAGAAATTAGTTCTGAAAGATCTGCAGTCTTTAAAAAGAACATTTTGGAACCAAGTTGTGCTTTTTAAATAGAAGTTTAATTTTGTTCTCTGCTACATGTTTAAGTTTTAAATGAAACTTTAAAGGATAAGAGGACTTCGTGTTTTATAACGCTGTGTAGTCTGCCCTTAGAGCACCTGGGATATGTCTTCCCTGCATAGTGACAGCAAAACATCTGAAGTGACCAAATTCACTGAAACTTAGGAGAGTCTACATTCTTATTTAATCCTTGACGAAACTACAGGTAATTTCTTAAACAGTACTTAAAATCTAGCCAAGAAGTGTGTATGCTAATCGTTTTGCGTTTCTCCTCAGAGGTTCCGTTTAATCACACAATAGTCAATGTAACATGACCTTTTTTGTAGTTATTGTTACATAAATCTGAGAGGCAGTGTAAATAAAACTCTATAATCAAAACGCTTCCTCAGAGCCAATGATTTCAACAGCGCTGGTCTGCGTCTCCCCAAGGGTGTCGTTACCTATTCTTTCATTTCCTGCTCTTGAACACATCTATCATTTTGCCAGGCCTCAACTTTCTGTTCCTTTCGCATATGTACATGAGCAATGAAGCAAAGGCTTCCCCACCCCCTTGGAGTTTTGTCATTTTGCCTTTAGTTTCTACCTCAGTCTTGGTTATTTTTGAAAGACCTGTAAATGCTGCTTCAAGATTAGTTCTTCTGTCAAACTTGAAAACAAAACTGCCAAGGCCAATGAGTTGGTCTAGCAGCAAGCTGGAAGGTAGGGCCCATAACCAGGGATGAACTTACAAAGAGGTTGCAAAGCCGTTCCTTAAGCTTCGAACACCCTGGAAGCTAAGACTTCTGAAGGAGCCTCCTTGGATCTCGGGGGGGCACTCTGCATCATTGAATTTAGTGAAACTGGCTGGCGTATAACCTGGGTGTCCCTACCACCCTGTTAAGTTCTTGGATCTGGTTGGAAGAACGAAACTTAGAACCCTCAGAAACAGCTCTTCTCCAGGGGAGGCCTCTAATAGATTTAAGACGAGAGCTGGAGGAGCGGAGAGTTTTATCACAATGCAGTTAGGAAAAGCAGCCTGGGGATTTGTAGCTCCGCTGGGAAGAAACAAAAGTTGATTGTTTAATAAGAAAAACATTAGCATATATGTCCCAGAAGAGGAAGCTCCTCTCACAGGCAAATGTATAGGACTTGCTGGGGCTTAGAAGCGGAGGCTTAGCGTCTCTCGTCTCTCGCTGGAAAGGCACGCAGCAAACAGCAGCCCGAGGGGCTCAGATACACTCGCTTCTGTCTACCCAGCCCCATTCCTTTCTTTGTATTTTCAGACACAGAGCCCAGGATCTGCAGATTAGAAACAATAATAAGGCTATTTGTTCCGCACCTTGTTCCAGGCAGCTCGAAGCACTTGGCAGGCAGGGTCTTGCTCACGCTGCTTAAGCTCCTGGGAGAGAGGGATTTACAAGCTGGCAAGGGGGCCTGTTCTACGCACCCCGCCCAGCAGCACCAGTGGCATGTTTGGGCCACATCCCGCCCATGTTCCCATTCAATCCGGGCTACTTTGGAGGGTCCGTTTTCCTCACCACAATCCAGGGGGGCCTGCATAGGAGCCCCCGCAGTAATTAGAAATGAAACTCCAGGAGACACCTTTTGAGAAACTGTCTGGGAGAGCAGCTTAAATGCAAACAGCCATGTGCCTCAGCTCAGATGGACCAACACTGGCCGACTGTCAGCTTCGTGCCAGGCCTGGTGCTCAGCACTCGCATGTCAAGAGGCTAGTCCAGACCTTCCCTCGGGCACTGTCACTCTGGACGCAGTTGCCTTCTTCTATCCAGCCCTGATCCATCTTTTTACAAAAAGTACTTCCAGAATGGATTACAATTTAAATTATTATTTTGTAATTTATATTCCTGCTAATAGTGCCTTAGGCTATAAATAGATGTATAATTTGAGGTATTATTTAGTATTTTCTGCCTAGAACTCTCAAACAGCTCTCAAGTGCTGGTCATGAATAGTAAATCAATTAGCAGTTTCTTTTTTATTTTTCTTTTTATTTATTTTTTATTATCTTTTATTGATTATGCAATTACAGTGGTCCCAATTTTTCCCCCTTTGCCCTTCTCTACCCAGCACCCCCTACTCCCTCAGGCAATCCCCACACTGTTGTTCATGTCCATGGGCCATGCGTGTAAGTTCTAGGGCTACGGTATTTCCTGTACTGCACTTTATATCCCACGGTTGTTCTGTAACTATTTGCAATTCTTAATGCCCTCACCTATTCACCCATTCCTCCACGGCCCCCTCCCATCTGATAACCATCAAAAAGCTCTCTGTTATCCATGATGCTGTCTCTGTTCTTCTTTGCTTAGTTTGTTTTTTAGATTCAACTGTTGATAGAAATGTATTTTTGCCATTTTGTTATTCATAGTGTTGCTTTTCTTCTTTTTCTTAAATAAGTCCCTTTAACATTTCCCATAATAATGGTTTGGTGATGATGAACCCCTTTACTTTTTTCTTGTCTGGAAATTTGCCCTGCAATTCTACATGATAGCTTTGCTCGGTAGAGTAATCTTGGCTGTAGGTCCCTGCTTTTCATGACTTTGAATATTTCTTACCAGTCCCTTCTGGCCTGTGAAATTTCTTTTGAGAAATCAGCTGATAGTCTCATGGGAACTCCCCTGTAGGTAAGTGACTTCTTTACTCTTGCTGCTTTAAAGATTTTCTCTTTATCTTTAACCTTTAGCATTTTAATTTTGATGTGTCGTGGAGTGGGCCTCTTTGCATTCATCTTGTTAAGGACCCTCTGTGCTTCCTGGACTTGCATGTCTATTTCCTTCACCAAATTAGGGAAGTTTTCTTTCATTATTTTTTCAAATAATTTCCAATTTCTTGCTCTTTCTCTCCTCCTTCCAACACCCCTATGATGCAAATGTTGGACCTCTTGAAGTTGTCCTAGAGGTTGCTTACACTATCCTCATTTTGGGGGGGTTCTTTTTTCTTTTTGTTCAGATCAGTTGTTTTTTGTTTCCTTATGTTCCAAATCATTGATTTGATTCTCGACTTCATTCACCCTATTTTTGTTTCCCTGTAAATTATTTTTTATTTCGGTTAGTATATCCTTCATTTCTGACTGGATCTTTTTATGCTGCTGAGGTCCTCACTAAACTCCTTGAACATCCTTACAACCAGTGTTTTGAACTCTGCCTCTGATAGATTGCTTATCTCTGTTTTGTTTAGTTTTTTTCCTGGAGTTTTGATCTGTTCATTCATTTGGGCCACGTTTCTTTATCTCCTCATTTTGGCTGCCTCCTCATGTTTGTTTCTATGTATTAGGTTGAACTGCTATGACTCCCTGTCTTGACATCATGGCCTAATACAGTAAGTGTTCTGTGGGATCCAGTGGCACAGCCTCCCCTATCACCCAAGCTGAGTACAACTCAAGGTGCACCCTTTGTGTGTGCTGAGTATACCCTCCTCTGGTAGTTGAGCCTTGATTGCCTTTGACAGGTCAATGGAAGGGATTTACCCAGGCCAGTCAGCTGCAAGGACTGCCTATGACCATTGACCACCAACCTCCACCCTCTGTGGAGGATCAGATGTGCCGGGGCAGGGTGGTGGTGCTCTGATGTGGTCTGTAGCTGTCCACTGGTAGCACAGGTCCTGGGATTTCCCAGGTGGTGCAGGTCAAGGTCAGCTGTCACCTGTGTTTTGCCTGGGGTCACCCTGCCTGAGCTATAGAGCAATCTGAGGTGGCTGCTACTTGTGCTGGGTTTGGTGATTCCCAGGCAAAGCCAAGCTCTGAATCCTGGTTGGCTGCTGTTACTGCCATGCCTGTGGCCAGTTAACAAGAGGTATGGAGCTGGGGCTCACTGAGACCCACTGTTGCTTGTTTGAAAGAATTTAGGAAGTTGTGAATCTTGAGCCAAGACCAGCCATTCACATGAAAAAGCTACTGTTAACAGCTGTAAATTGGATGGGATGAAGGTTCAGGGGATCTCCATGGTGGGGCAAACAGTGTTAGACAGATTAATAGAGTCTCAGACACAGCACCCGCCTGCTGGCTCTGTGGCTCTGCCCACCATTCTCTCTGGGAGAAAGCTGTCCCTCAGCTCTCGCCTTGATGTCAGACCCCACAGTTCCTCTCTGCATGCTACTGGTGCCTTTCAAGCTGCTACCGCAGTGCTGGAGCTCGGAGGGAGTGAGTCTGCATAAGTTCATGTGTGGGTTCTTTAAGAGGAACTGCTTGGGACTCCAACAATTTCTTCCACTGACTCAATCCCCGCTGGTTTTTGCAGCCAGAAGTTAGGGGAGCTTATCTTCCTGGCACTGGGAACCCCTGGGCTGGGGGTTCCTGGTGTGGGGCTGGGATCCCTGACTCCTGAGATATCCCTCCCGAATTTTTATCCACCACACGTGTATGTGGGACCAGCCAGTTCCACCTCTCCACCCCTCCTACCAGTCTGGATGGGTGTGGGTTCTAATTCCATAGTTGCCAGACTTCCAGTCAACTCGATTTCTGCCAGCTCTGAGTCACGGTTGTTCTATAATTTAGTTGTAATTTTGATGTGGTTGTGCAAGGAGGCAAGCCGTGTTTACCAATGCCACCATCTTGACCAGAAGTCCAATTAATAATTTTTAAATTACTAACTTAGTCATTAATAAAGTAATTCCTATTTCATAGGTGGGTAGCAGCAGGAGGATGATTCAAGGAACTTCCAAGTAAAATTCTTTTTTAATTTTTAATTTAGAAAAAAAAATTTTTTTAATTTTCAATTACAGCCCTGGCTGGGTGGCTTGGTTGGTTGAATCATGGTCCCATACACCAAATAGTAGTGGGTTCAATGCCCAGTCAGGGCACACAGCTGGGTTGCAGGTTCAGTCCCCAGTCGGGGCACATATGGGAGGTAACAAATCAATGTTTCTCTCTCACATTGATGTCTCTCTCTTTCCATCCCCTCTCTCTAAAATCAATAAGCATATCCCTGGGTGAGGATTAACAATTTATTTTTCAATTACAGTTTGCATTCAATATTATTTTGTATTAGTTTCAGGCATATGCTGTATAAGCATAGTGGTTAAATAATCATATACTTTATAAAGTGTTCCCCCTAATATTTCCAGTACCCAATAGGCACCAAACATAGACTTTACAATATTATTCACTCTATTCCCAATGCTGTACTTTACATCCCCATGACTATTTGGTAACTACCAATCTATACATCTCAATCCCTTCGCCCATTTCCCCCATTGCCGCAACCCCCCTTCCCCCTGGCGAGTGGCAGTCTGTACTTCAGAGTAAAATTCTGACTTCACTACTGATTGCATTATGACCTCAGGCGAGCCACTCCGCCTTCAGGGATCCAGGTGTCCTCTCTGTAAAAAGCAGTGTCAGCTGAAAGTAGAGCGATTGTTTTTCTTTTCCTCCCAGTATGTAGAACCGTGGGAGAGGGGATTTTCAGTTGTCATAATAACTGGCAGATGCATTATTGATAACTAGGCGCCAGGTTGCTGTTTTTCCTGCACAGGAAAGTTTCACGGAAAAAAGATTTTCCTGCCCCAAATGACAGTATCATTTACATTGGTAAGTGACCTCTAACTTCCTTCCCAGTGTGACAGTCTATGCATATCAGTCTGACAGCCCAGTCACGAAGCGATGAGGCGCTTTGTTCAGGAGCTCTGCTCCTGCTTACACGCGTGAGGAGGACATTGTGGAACCAGGGACTGACAGAAAACTGGCATGGAGGCTATCACTGGCAAGTGTTTCAGGGTGCCCAGGTTTGGCTTGGGAAAGGCTCCACTGTTCCACCCAGACTTGCTTTTACGTTCCATGCAAGAGTTTAATATTTGTAACCCAATCAACTTGTGTTAACATGCTCGCCAGCCCAAGGGTGACTCCGGCGAAGGTAACTGGGCCCCCGCTATCGATGGAGCCTGGCTGTAGTCAGAAGTGAACAGCCGAGGCCAACCAACGAGGACAGGCAGGCAGATAAGTTCCAGGTTGCTGACGTCCTGGCCACTCACACGCTTGGATTTCCAGGTGGTCTTTGTGGTCTTTGAAGGTGACCTTGGACTGTTTACAGTACTGTTGTCCTCCTTTTAGTAAATTATGCCCTGTGTGCACTAAGTGGCCCAAAATTTTTTACTGTGTATTTTATCTACAGATCTATTCCTTCAAGACCTAAAGGATCAATCGCTTTTAGAAATTCCATTAATTTTATAATGTTACTGAGGGCTCAGCATCAATGAAATACCTCACTCTGAGGAATAAGAAAAATAAATCATGCCCCCAAAATGGAGTAATTTTTTTCCCAATATGCATGTCTAGCAACCTGAATGCACTGAAACACATACACAGGCCACTCCAAGTGTCCTCAAAAATAACACACAGAGCATAAGGTTGACTTATTCAGTCAGGAATACCTATTAATTTGGGCCCTTTGAGGTAAGTTGGAACAGGTTTAGTATTCTTCTGGTTTCAGAATGTCTTTGTCTTTAATTAAAAATCAAAACTAAAGTGAGATCACTGGTATTTTGACATCTGACCACATCTTATTTCTGGTACAACTATTATACACAACTCGTGGCAAACCTTGCACATTTTTATGGGAACATTTGTTTATGCTTATCTCATTGTGGCTCCGCACCATAATATCTAGTTCCGAGTTAAGTATGCAAATGTGTGGACTTCCGTCCCAGAGGAGACCCCAATCAGACAAGGAGACTGTGCTAACACCCATCACCATCACCAGGGGTGGGGCTCACTCAGGGAGCAGAGAAGTAAGCCATTCCCTGACTCAGGAGTTCCCAGCTGGTGTACTTTGGCCTTTGACCAAAATAGACTCCCCAGGGACAATGTGATATCATTGATAAAGTACAGAGTTTGAAGACAGGCAATCTGGATCCAAATATTAACTCTGCCATTTCTTGCTATGAAACCACTGGAGAATCACTTCAGTCCTCTGAGCCCCAATTTCTTCATCTATCATAGCAGGTTGTGGCAGGACCTAAATTAGACAACATGTAGAGGGAAGCACTTTGAAAACTGTAAAACTACAAATTAATGCTAATTTGTGAGGTGGTGATGAATGGATGAGGCCTTGGGGACCAGGACCAACATTGGCTTTCTGAGGGTTTGTGGAATTTGGGGCGAGACTCAGGTGGTGAGTACGGGGCAGGGGCCACACCCCTGGAACAGATCCCCTGAGGTGGTCTCAGGGCCAAGTCCACGTGGTTGATTATCAAGCAAGAAAGAAATGCGTACGACGTCACCCAGGCTGGTGTGGCTCAGTGGATTGAGTGTTGGCCTGTGAACCAAAGGGTCGCTGGTTTGATTCCCTGTCAGGGCACATGCCTGGGCTGTGGGCCAGATCCCCAGTAGGGGGCGCATGAGAGGAAACCACACGTTAATGTTTCTCTCCCTCTCTTTCTCCATCCCTTCCCCTCTAAAAATAAATAAAATCTTTAAAAAAGGTTTATTAAAAGAAAAACAGAAATGAGTACCACCCCTGGGAGGAAGAGATTAGCCCTACTGTAGGACATTAAGTTGGAAGTTGAGGGGATCTAGATCAGGATAGGCAAGGATGACACACTATAGGGATGGCCGAGGGAGGAAGTATGACAGGAACGCAAGGCAGAACAGTCCAAAGCCTGATTTAAGCCAAACAATTGCCATCTCTGGATCCCTACCTTTTCATTTTCCTTACATGCTGTCAGATGTGAGACCTTCAACTTCTTTCTTGAGAGCTTGTTTGGAGGTTCTAGCAGGGGAGTGCAGCTACTCGTATACTCTTGACTGAAGACCGGTGCCCTGCTCTAGTTGGGAAGGTCGTCCTCTTGGCACAGCTACAGGGGGGACGTACATGGATCGGTGAGGGAGGAAGAGGACCCCTGCCTAGCCGGCCAGATCAGCCAGATCAACCCTGGTGATCAATGGGGTGACAGATGTCACAGCCAGATCACCCTCACATCCTTCTTTCTTGATTATCCTTTAAAATAATTTTTAAAAACTGCATGTCTTCTCACACACTTTTAAGTTAACATCTAAAACATGTCTTTAAAAGTTTAAATAGTTGCAAAAGATATAACTTCTGGTGCATTGGAAATATTGAACATTTAAAAATTAAACTCACATGACTTTTTTAAATGTTTCCAATATAATGTAATACCATAGCAATTTGGTATCTACCATAATTCACTCAAAATACACACCTACATGCTTGTCTTTACTAGGCAAAAAATTATTTCATTTACTCCTTAAAGTTGTATTTCCATTCCACTCTCCCCAAGTAATTTTATGTTAATGTGATATATTGTGTCTGAAAGAATTTTATTGATCACCCAGAGAAAATATCTATATAATATGAAATTAATCTTGCACTTAAATTACTTTGAAATTAATTTAATTTTTTTCCTGTGACCAAACAGCTCTAGGTATCAAAGAAATATTTCTGGACTGAAGTACCACTGTATGTAGTACTCATTTGTAATTTATTTTTAAAAATCTATTATAATTTTTATAAATGATTATTAAATATAAAAAGTAAAATTTTAAAGATTTTATTTTTATTTATTTTTAGAGAGGGGGGAAGGGGAGGAAAAAGAGAGGGAGAGAAACATCGATATGCTAGAGAAACATCGATTGGTTGCCTGTCACGCACCCCCAGCTGGAGACCTGGCCTGCAACCCAGGCATGTGCCCTGGCTGGGAATCAAACCAGCAACTTTTTGATTCACAGGCCAGCACTCAATCCACTGAGCAACACCAGCCAGAGGATAAAAAGTAAAATTTTATTGCAAAAAAAAACAAAAACTATTATAGATGGTGTTCCTCTTCAACATTATTCCCAGTTTACAATTATTAT
Source organism: Mormoops blainvillei (assembly GCA_004026545.1). Classification (NCBI taxonomy): domain Eukaryota; kingdom Metazoa; phylum Chordata; class Mammalia; order Chiroptera; family Mormoopidae; genus Mormoops; species Mormoops blainvillei. The sequence continues at coordinate 147,563 of PVJD01003599.1, forward strand.
TGTTCACAGTTACCGTGCACACTATGAAACCTTTTTCATAAAAATAACTAGATAAGAATGAAAGGAATTTTATCATGGCAACGCCAGTTACAGAGCTCCTTCTAATTCGGTGCTCTATCATCAAAATTATTTTTAATGATCCAATTCTCTGACAACTCAATTAGGTCTTCCCACCATTTTCATGAAAGCAGAAAATTAAAAATCATCTGAGTTACGAAAAGATTTATTACTCAGTCAATAGACTCATTCACTCATGTTCCCCCCAAAACAGCATTTTGTCTGGCACCGCGGAGATCCGCTCCCCACCCCCGGGACAGTGCACCATGCGAAGAAGAGCGGAGTGAGAAGAACCTCTTGCTTTGTGAAATGGACACTGTGAAAGGGGGGCGAGAAGGAGACTCTCCACTCTACTGGCAGGCAGGGCGCACTGCCTTTCAGCTCTTGGCGGAGCTATTTTAGAAAAGTGGGCACATATAAGGGGTAGGCCTGGCATTTATTTTTAAATCCATGTCCTATGTACCCTTAGCGAGCTTTCATGGGCCCCCCCAAGGATGTGGGTGCCCAGATGTTAAGTCCACTGCCTCGGCATGTCCCCACTGGGTTGGGAGCTGAGTCTCAGTGGAGCTGGTGACCCCGGGCAGCTGGGGCTTCCCTGAATTCTCCAAACGACATTCTCCAAACTGGGTTTTGTGGAACATTAGTGCCTTTGGGCATGTTAGCAATTCCTAGTGAAGACTCCCAGGTTAAAAAAAGTTGGGGAAATTATTGGAGAGCAGCGTGTCCGGGGTGCGAGTGGGAACCTCTGTATTTCACACGACAAAAGAGCGATCTTAAAATGGGTGACATAGAGGAGGGCAAGAAGGTTTTCGTTCAGAAGTGTGCCCAGTGCCACACTGTGGGACAGGGAGGCGAGCACAAGACTGGACCACATCCCCATGGTCTTTTTGGGCAAAAGACAGGTCAGGCCCCTGGACTTTTTACTCGGATGCCAACAAGAACAAAGGCATGACCTGGGGAGAGGCTACACTAATGGAGTATTTGGAAAATCCCAAGAAGTACATCCCTGGAACAAAAATGATCTTTGCGGACATTAAGAAGAGTTCAGAAAGGGCAGGTTTTATAGCTTATCTCAAAAAAGCTACTAATGAGTAATAGCTGGCCACTGCCTTATTCATTACAAATGTCTCATGGCTTTTTTTAATGTGTACCATATCTAAATTGATCTCACACACCAGAAGTCAGATCATGAATGGCTGATAGAATGTTTCTTCTGAGCAATTCTGATTGAAATAATATTGGCTTGTGGTTAAATGTATATAATCAGCTTTTTGAACTTGGATGGTAATTTTGGTTCAGCAACTGCTATCACTGTTTTCCCCTTCAAAAATATGATTGAACTTGATTTGTAATATTCAACCTTCCACACAGAGATGGTGAATGCCGCCTCAAACCCTGTAGGAGATGGGTTTTATGTTTAGATCTATGTAACAGGTTATATTCACATGTTTAAATACTGAGGAAATCCCTTCACTGTTTATTAGGAAAGCAAGATTTGCTTCTGTTTCAAACTGTGTTCATTAGCCTATTAAAAGGCAAGGGCTGACGGTGAGCTGGCAGTGACCATTTCATCTTTTTGGTCCTAACAATTCCAATTTAATTAAAATCTGTATCTAAACTGTTGCTCTTTACTTAATGAAAGGTATTTTAGTGTGGTTTGTGTATAATATCAAATAAAGAATATGTAACACTCCTCGCATTTTATAGATGATCTATAAGGTCAGATGCTTTTAAAATTCAGCGAGACAAGATATAGTAGCACACTGTGAATTCTTTAAGTCAGACGAAATTGTAATTCAGGACTGTCTTGAATAATTATTCAAAAACAACTGTAGAATTAATATATATGTGTGTGATTGGTAATGGTGCTTTTGCCCCCTCACTAGAAAGATTAAAGTAGAGGAGAATATATTATCAACACAAAATTGTAAATTATGTGATCATAAGGCTTAGGATAATTAAAAACAAAATCACACACACACACACAAAGTTTGGAAATGTTCCCTACTATATTTCCACCTCTTAGAGATTTGCAATAAAACCTGAATATGGAAGGCTAAAGAAACCTGTTTCACTTTGTTTAATGCAGAATTTCCCAAACTGGATTCTCCTCCCAAGTCTTTCCCCCACCCCAAAGAATACGTAGTGACATATAAAGGGACATTAGAAACGTGCTGTGGTCCTGGCCTCCAGCCTCAATCTCCTGGGTCTTGCCTGCACAGCCTGACCTATAGGGACCTCTCTAAAACCCGCCGGAGGGACCAAGACCTGAGATTGGTGTGTTTCTATGGACCCTGTTGCCTACTCAGGCAATATTATTTTCTGCTCTGCTTTCCTACTGATGCCATTTTTATGGGAGGGGGGTGGTTAGTATAACGGGAAGGTTCCTGTGCAGTTGACTTTGGGCGCCACCTACTACAGCCATGTACTTGGAGGCGCCTCCAAAGTATTATGACCAACTCTCAAGTAACCCCAAGTGGATGGTCACCCTGGTGCTTCTCCCGCTGTCTTTCTGGGTCTCCCAGTCATTGATCATATGGACCAAGCCAAGACAGAATTATGATCAGCTGCAGAGTAAAGTGAAACTCCAAACATGTGAGTGGTGTGTGTGTGAACGGGAGTGTGCAAGAGAAAGATCATGTGACTATATGACTGTCTTTTATTACACGCACAGCCACGTGGAGTTTAACCATCTGGTTTGAATTTTCCATCTTTTTGTTGCAGAAAATGCAGAGCAAGCGATGTCACAATGATAGGAAGAGCATACAAATGTCCGGTGTCACGGTTGGGGAGAGAAGCCTCCTGAGATGTCTATTGCATACGAATGAGGGTTCAGTGACCTGACTGGGGTTATGGTTTGGGACATCTTATCTCTCTAAGACCCAAAATTAAGTCCCTGCTATCCTTTCCCTTCATTCACCAAGAAGACTACAAGTTAGAAATGAGTCAATATTTTATGCACATGTTCTGAACATTTTGGTTACAGTGGAGATACAATTATGCTCTCCATTCTTGACTGGAGCTCAAACTTCAAACAAATCAGTCAGTACCTGCTGGGAAATAATGCTTGAAGAGTGAGCCCTCGAGCACCTTGTTTCTTTGACTAGAAGAACCATGGAGCACTTCTGCTTGTCATTCACTCTACGCACCTGCTTGGAACAAGCGAGTCTGATGGAACCCACGACGCGGATTACTGGTCCCGTCTCAGCCGGAGTCCACTTTGCCCTCTGAAAACCTCTGCTCTCACCTGTGAAGCTGGAAAATAGCTAATGCATTTTTATGAGCTTCCACAAATTCAGGAGAACAAAACTCTGAAGAGCTGGAAGAAATGAGATAAAGAGCCAAAATGAGCTTTTGATCTTAAAATCACTTGAGATTTCTTGGAGAATTATCCCCCAAAATCCCTTTTATGGGAAGACAAGGGCAGCAGAAATCAAGTTGGTTTGCCTGCAGTGTAAGAAGGGGTGCCCAGCCAAGATGTGACATAGGCAAGAGCTCTCAGCACCGCGGGGCTCTGGTGCTAGGAGCTAAGGCTCAGAGAAAGCCACCCGTGAAGAGCCCAGGAATAAATGGCATGAAGCCAGACCATCAGCTGGGTGCTTATCTCAAGGGGAAGAGTTTTCTACACCCGCAGTCACCAATCTGTCCCCGTCCTGCAGGGGTGGGAAGGTGGGGGTGGGGAAATGTGCCATCAAGGGCCGCCAGCCCTTTCGGAGGTTGATGCAGTACCTTCTGCTTAAAGGTATCAGGTGTGGAGAACAGCTGCAGTGGTTTGAAAAAGAAACAATGTTTTCCTCTCCATCAGCTCTTCCAGGCAGCAGCTAAGGGTAAGGAGAAGCAGAGAATAAAGGTGTAGCTCAAGGGCATTCTCTGATCCAAACCCACAGCCTTGCATAAATCTGTCATTTTGATTCTGCTGCAGAAGCAACCGCACACCTGAAAGGTGGAAAAGCGAAATGGCTCCAGGTGTTACCCAGGCCGTGAGGCAGGGTGGAGGGAAGCATTCTTGGTCATGGTCATGGCTACAATAAGCCCTGGGGGGGAGCGGGGGGCAGCTGGAGGGGGTTCCCATTTTCAGCCTGTGAATGTGGTTGTGTGATGGAAGTCCTATTTATACAGGACAAACAGGGTAGCTGGCAGGACGGTGCAGCCCCTCATCCACATCATCCCCTGGTCAGTTTGTGGCACTGTCAAACTGCAGGAAATCCAACTGCGGAGGCTGGTGTTGGTATTTAAATGCTTGAATAAGCGACATCTGTAGGAAATCAAGCGTCATTTCTGGGCCCTGGGCTTTGAGAAGAGACTTTAGCAACGTGGGGTTAGACAAAGCTCTAGACATTGGAGTTCCTTTAAATTATTATTCTGACTCTTCTCCAAATGAACCTCAAGGATTTCTAATCAACTTATTTTTTTCTGTTTTTCTATCTATCTACAAAGAGATTGTAAATTTGATTGTTTGCCTGGAGAAGAAGGGGGACACTTGTCTCATAGCAAGGTCACTCCAATGCTGCTGATGTGACATTAATATAAATGTATCCCCACCACCTGAGTCGTGGTAAGAAAAGCCATGGGCTGTGGCAAAAAGATTTGGGCCTTGGTGGCAGGCAGGCTGGCTATCTGTGTGCAGACTCCAGCTCAGATATTCACCTTAAACTCTCAGCCTTAATTATTGTGCCCCCGAAGTGGGGGTGATGGCATCAGCTTACGGAGCTGCTGTGAGCGCTGGAGGTCACCATGCAACACACAGGCAGGCAGGGGCCACGTGAATGGCAGTGGCCACGCAAATGACAGCAGTCACTGCTGGTTTTATTTTACTATCACCGGTCCTCCAAAATCACGGAAACACCATCGTTACGGGTGACACTAGTCTATTAAGGATAAATTGTAGATATTTGCAAGGCCAAGCTGAGGTCAAAGGGGGGGGCCGACTGCTAGAGGAAGTGGTGTACCTGGGACAGGTGAGCATTAGTGCCCCAAACCCAGTGGGGAAGGGCGGAGCAGGAAGGACAGTGGAAGGGAAATAATGACATCATCAGACTGGACGGAAAGTCCTCGCCTGGGGAGGGGCAGACTTCAGGACTGAAAAGTTCTGCCTAAACAAGACAAAGCAGAAATGGACTGGAGCCAAGGAATGTGCTGCCGGGGATAGGGCAGGAGGGGGCTCATTTCCCAGGTTCCTCCAGAGGAAGGTGTGAAGCTGCTCACATGAAGCTAAGGGTGGGAGGGCCCCGATCATGGGACTTCAGCGGTAGCCTGGGAGGCAGGCTACTGGGACGGTATGCCCTTCAAACTTTGCTGACTGCTACCTGATTTGATCAGATACCTTCCATATACATATTTTTATTTATAAGTTATTCATCTGTATTGATAATGTATAAAGTATGGCTTAGGTGAAACAAAGAACAGGCTCAAAGAGATCCGCTGTACAACATGGTGCCTACAGTTAACAATACTGCATTATGCACTTAAAAATTGGTCAAGAGGGTAGATCTATGTTAACTGTTCTTACTACAACAAAAAAAATAGAAGTTTCAATAGAAGTTTTTTTCCGAGCCCTCAATGGATCTCCTTGTGCACCCAGTTTTGACATTCCTGGCCCCCACAACAGGAGGTGGATCAGAAAACAGAGATAACTCATTTTACTTCCTCTAGTATCAGCAGTCTGAAAAGAGTACAAATAGCCCTGGCCGGTGTGGCTCAGTGGATCAAGTGCTGGCCTGCAAACCAAAGAGGTGCCGATTTGATTCCCAGTCAGGTCACATGCCTGGGTTGTGTGCCAGGTCCCCAGTAGGGGGCACATGAGAGACAACCACACATTGATGTTTCCCTCCCTTTCTCCCTTTTCCTCTCTCTCTAAATAAAATCTTTTTTTCTTTAAGAGTTCAGGTAGAATTACTTCTCTGTTTTGTTTTGTAGGTCAGAGGGTTAAAATCAGAGAGCCAAAAACATCTGATGACAATAGATTTATGTAATAAAAACACACAGAGCCCAAATTTATGCTTCTGAGAAAAACCGGAGGTGACAGAAACAGGCGGATGACCACTTCTCCAAGGAGGAATGCTGATTTCTGATTCGTTTGTCACTTACGAACCCGAACCTGACACTTTATTTGTGCGCCACTCAAGACCAAAATAAGAGCTGCCTCTTTTGCCCCTGGAAGCCCTGTGGGCAGTCGTTAAGGTCACACAACCCAAGGTGTCTTCTGGCACCAGGTGGCGCCAAGCAAAGCCAGGCAGCATGTTAAGATCAAGGTCCCTCTGCAAAAGAGGGCCTCACCTGATTTGCCTGCTCTCAGCCCAGCTTTTGCACACTGCCCCCGTTCCCGCGCTTTACCGCGACTCACCACTCCCTAACTCGGTGCAGGATCTCCTCCCACCTGGAATGTTTTTGTTCCTCTCCTGTAATCCCCTTCAGCTACTCATCAGATCCTATGCCCCGTATAAACCCAGCTTAAGCTTTTAAAAATGGATTGCCTCCATTTTTTTGGTCCCCCACTCAGTACGATTCCAGTAGCTAGCCGCTTGCATTTCTGTCTCCTCTGAGCTTTGCTCTGAGCTCAGGGAGGGCAGTGATAGCATCTCGGTGGTCTTCGGGTCCCCTGGCCTAACCGACTCTGTCTTAGGAGACTCTGGCATCTATCGTTGAATGATTGTCTTCTCTGCCCCACAGCGTTTCATCTCCTGCCATGCCCGGAGTGTCTACCTCTTGCTAAAGAGCATTTATCTCTTATGCTGTACTTTGGTTATCCATTGCCATATGATAAATCACCCCAAAACTTAGTGCCCAACAACATGACTTAGCATTTTTCGTGATTCCGTGGGTTGGTTGAGCTTATATCTACAATTCTTCAGTTTCCCATAGTACAGATTGTGGTCCCGTGTGCGGCTGGGTTCAGTTTGGGGGCTTAGCTGGGCCAGGACAGCCTAGCAGACTTCACTCAGATGACAGGCAGTGGGTGCTGGTCTTTGGCTAGGGCCCCTGAGGTCTCCCTGACACAGACCCTCTCCCTCCACAGTCCAGATGGGCTTCCTCCCAGCGTGGCAGCCAAGTTCGAAAAGAGTGGAAGCCACCTACGCACCACATGGCTTCCCCTACATTCTGTTGGTCAGAGCAAGTCACGAGGCCAGCTAGATTCAACAGGAGGGGAGACAGAAGCCACCTGCCGATGCAGGGCAAGCTCGTGTACACAGGGAGAGAAGTTGCTGGTGGCCGGCTTTCAAGGCGATCTCCTCGCCCTGCGTAGCTCTTATTGCAGTGCCTTCCATTCTACTGAGGGGCTTACTTCACTCCAGTGTGCGTGGCAACTTACCAGCTACCTGTTTCACTCATACGCAAACTCAATATATTGCTCTCTCTGTCTTTATCCCGAGCTAACTTGCATTCTCCCTACTAGATGCCTGCCTTCCAGTCTCCGCATCGAGGCCTCTGTTTTGCTGAAACAATTGGGGGTGGGGGACCTTTAAAACTCTCTTTGACAGGGAGCAATCACTTCCTCTTTGGAGCCTAATGTGGAAAAAAAGACATCCTATTACACTGAAACTTGGAAGCTTCCTGCAAAATACCATTAAACATTTTCCCCAGGAATACCACATGGAGCAGTAGGGCTTCATTAGTTAATTTTTGTATGCGTAAAGATAGGCTAATCCGTGCAACAAACCCCACGGCTTCAGTGACTTAACACATCAGAGTGTAATTTTTACTCATGTAACACCGCAACGTGGGTCCAAGTCCACGGGGTACTGGACTCCAGGTAGTCATTCGAGAACCTGAGGTAGTGGCCACTCTGCCACCGTTGACCCATGACTTCCAAGGTCATCCTGGGCACGGACATCCAGCCAGTAAAGAAGAAAAGCACGAGCACGGGAGCTTTGTATAAGCCAGGCCTGGAAATGACACAGATCACTTCCTCTCACATCAATTCCACTGGCCACGTCTCAGTCACAGGGCCAAAATCAACTACAAGAGAAACCAAGAAACGTAGTCTTGCTGTGTGCCCAGGAAGGACAGGAAGCAAGTTCAGCAGCCACCGTGTCTCCCGGACCATATCAGTTACACACACAGTATTACTTACTCCTGTCTGTACACAGCTCACACTCATCGCCAGCGCTCGGACCCGGGAGGAGGAGGACAAGCAAGCCTGCAGAATTAAGGAAGGGGAGAACGCATTTTCCCTCAACTTTCCCGGAGGACGGGAAACATCTTTCCAGGTTTGTGCACAGTGCCATCTGCTGCTCAGGACTAAAGGAGGGAAGGGAAATTGCACTGAGCTGGGGACCCTATTAACCAGGCTAGAAGAATCAGAATTGAGTATATGCTCTGGAAACTTAAGTGGTTTGGTAACCATAGGAGATTAAGGAAAACTCATACAGCAGTTGTCGTCCTTTCACAGACACTAACCAAAAATTGGGAGGATGAGGGAGAGGAGTCGTTTGCTTGGTTTTGGCTCGGTTTACTCATCTGTGTTACACAAGGAGGCAAACACAGAAATGAGAACCAAGAGGCCTATGTGAAGGTGCTGCCCTAGGAAGGCAGCTGAGGGCAACGGAGCACTTGATTGGAGTCAAGAAGCCTAGAACTGAGCCTCAGCTCTGTCATTGCCTGGACTACAGTTTTCTCTGTTTTGAGATGAGAGAACGAGGTTTTTCTAGGTCCCTTTCAGCTGAGCATTCTAATCCAACCACTTCCACGACCTACTTTAGAAGGCAGATGAAGCCGTATGAATGTAATCGGATCCCCAGGGACGGTGGCTTTTGCTTTCTCTTTTTAAAAATCCAAATTCATCTTTTTTTTAAAAAAAAAAGATATTTTATTTATTTATTTTTAGAGAGAGGGGAAGGATAGACAATAAAAGGAAGAGGAACATCGATGTGAGACAGGACCGTGGATCAGTTGTACACGCCCCGACTGGGGACAGAACCTAAAACTCAGGCACGTGCCCTGACTGGGAATCCAATTGGTGACAACCTGTCGCTTTGCAGGATGATGCTCAACCAACTGAGCTGCACCGGTTAGGACCCTAATCCATCTGTTTTTTCATATCAGAAACACCTCTTCCTTGCATTTAAAGAAATATAAATATGTACGAGGTCTGTCCAGAAATAGTCCAACTATTGTCCAGCTAACAAGAACAGTTTGTGTGACATTGATATAACCTGGCAGCCAAGGAGAGTGGACTGGAATGCATATGTGTGAACAATGACGGTTTCACTGTGCTAGTCAGTGGAGGTGGTAGACACCACTGAGTGAGCACGTGTACTGTGTGGCTGTTGAATTCAAAATGACTGAGCAAGTAAAGCAACAAATCTGCATCATATTTTGCATTAAAGCTTGAACATTCCTCCATGGAAACTATTTGGATGATTCAGAAGGCTGCAGCTATGGGCAACTGGTGATTGGCAGCTTCACCATGGCAACATGCCCGCTCATGCACCCTGTCTTGTGCAGTTTTTTGGTGAAACATCAAATCACCCAGGTGACTCAGTCCCCCTACAGCCCGGATTTGGTGTCCTGCAACTTCTAAAATCACCTTTGAAAGGGAAGAGATTTCAGACTGTCGATGAAATTCAGGAACATACAATGAGTCAGCTGATGGAGACTAGGGGAACTGTGTGAGTTCTCAAGATGTCTACTTAGAAGGGGACTGAGGCATCATTGTCCTGTGTACAATGTTTCTTGTATTTTGCATCTTCAGTAAATGTCGCTATTTTTCATAGTGTATGGCTGGATACTTTCTGGACAGCCCTCATGTGTATTTTTAATTAGGTAAGTAGGACTTCCTGCCTCATTGGGAGTCAGTGATCAAAATTTCTAACTTGGTGAAAATTGGCGGCTGATGAAATTCTGCACATAATTAATAACAATAATAGTTAACCAACTTTCGAGCACCAACTCTAAGTCAGGCACATTCTAATCGCTTTGTATAGATTATCTCCGTATTCACAACAACCACTACAAAAAGCACTAGTGTTGGCCCATTTTACAAAAGAGGAAACTGAGACACAAAATACTGGTGGAAGAAAAAATTAGAAATGGGGAGGAAGGGACTGTGTGAATGATCTTGTGGAGAGGACCTCCTGCACCCCATCTCACCCCCCACCTCCTGACCTAGAACACCTGCCTTGGCCTGTTACACAGGTGAGGAACAAATTTTTATTGGTTAAGCCACTAAAACTTGAGAATATCTTTGTTACAGGAATAACAGAGAGTGGGTATCTTGCCATCGCTAACTAAAACAGTGGGACATAAACACAATACATTAAATATTGCACACATTAAGTTTGAAATCTTGTGGTACAATGAAGTGAAAATGACTAGTAGGCACGCAGTGAGAGTTTGGAGGCACACATGGAGTCACATTAACATATGCAAATTCACCTGCACATACTTGGTCTTAAGTAAATAATTAAATGTACAGTGGGGAAGAATTATTTAAAGTTTCTCTTTCTACCAATTCACCCCACGGCTGTAAGCTTTACACTGCAAAATGGGACATGTGAAACTGCCTTTCCTCCAAATGGTCTCATTTCCCTTGTATGCCCTCACGATGTGAACATGTCACCACTCATAATTCTGGTCTTTAAAGAAAGATTTCTTCCTACATAACTGCTCCCAATTTGAGTCTGCTGGTTTATCGTTTATTCAACTGAAAAAAACAATGAATGATTCTTATGTTGACAAAATGCTATTCTTACCTCAGATTCTGACCTTAGAACTCAATCCCATACAAGACAGAAGCCTGCTATGCATGTTTGGGAATTAACGTTCTCAAGATGGCAGCTGGTTTCACGAGAGAGGATTGGGTCTCCGGTAAAAATGCACAGCATGATGAGGAGAGGACCAAAGGCGGCACCTGGGCAACTGCAGCCTTGGGGAGGTGGGCGGAGACAAGAAGTTGCTCAAAAGACCATAAGTGGAAGTAGGAGGGGAAGTAGGAGGAGGAGCAGGAGTAACGAGCGCCCCAAAAGCCAAAGGAGAACAGAATACCAAAGGCTGAATTAATCGTTTCAAAGGAAAACAAACAAGTAAACAAAAAGCTGAGGAAAGGGTCACCAGATTTGACAATAAAAATATCGTTCACAACTTTTGCCAGAACAACTCCAATGGACTTGCAGACATAAAAATCAGATTTTAATGGATTAGAAAAATGAATAAAAGGTAATTCAGAGGGAACAGGACTCTAAGAAGTCTGGGAGTGAAGGTATGTCTTTAAAAAAATTATTCAATTATTCCCTTAAGAAATAATTACTTA